>LPNX010643268.1:306271-378217 GCA_001517045.1 Pseudotsuga menziesii
ATCCAACACCACATGAGTATCTGTTACATCCACTACATAGAAAGAATCTGTCATCTGATAGTTACCTAAGGCAACATTTAGTTTTGGGATCTAGTAGTTGCACTCCATGCTGGAGTTCCCGGCTACTGCTACAGTGAATCCCTTGAACTTCTCAGTCTGAATACCTCTCTTGGCTACCCAAGCGGAGTCAATGAAATTGTGGGTGGCTCCCCCATCAATCAATACTTCTACTCTGTGACCCTGTACTACTCCCCTGACCCTGAGAGTATGGAATCTTGGTACTCCAGATAATGTAGCAATGACCCCCTCTAGTGTGAATCCTCTTCTGTGGCCTCCTGCTCATCGTCGTCCTCATCACTGTCTGAATACACCTCAATGTAGTGGGCCTTCGCCTTCCCTGCACACCTGTGTCCTGGTACCCATGGTTCCTGACAGGTGAAGCGTAGCTTCTTCCTTCTCAAGTCTTTCTTAGTGTCCTCATCTAACCAAGTTTTCTTGGGCACATCCTGCTGGAAAGGTTTCCTGTCCTTGTCCCTAACAGGAAAATTGGTTTTCAGAGGAAATTTGTTTTTGGGCACTGAATCCTGAAGATCCCTTGCCCTGCTAATAGCATCCTGCAGAGTGAGGGGTTTGTAGGCTTTCACCCATCCCCGTAGTGGCTCTATGAGGGCCTCAGTGAATAACATAGTCAATCTGCTCTTTGACACATCTGTTACCATAACGGCTAGCCTCTGAAATTCTGAAATGAAAGCTTTTGCACTACCAATCTGCTTGAGTTGAGCCAACTCCCTGAAATGGATCTCTGGATCTTTCCTGTCAAACCTCTCTATGAGTTTCTGAGTGAACTCACCGTAAGAATGTATGGTGTTGTGACCCAATGTCACCAATTCGTGGTACCACCATTCGTGAGCTTCTCCGTCCAGGTGAAGTGTAGCCAACTTAATGGCGTCTGTTTTTGTCATGGGGTTGAGTTGGAAATAGGTATCCAACTTTTGGACCCATGTTCTCGCTGATCCTCCGTGAGTCCCATCAAAGTTTGGGATGGTTAACCTACCCAAGGTCTTCTGCAGCTCATACTTGTGATTGAAACCCTTGTTGAAATTCCTGGACCTGTTCCTACTCTTCATGTTGCAGAAATTTGAGAAAGACATGGCAGCATGAAACTCATCCCCCAAGTCTCTGTACTCTTGCAAATAAGCCCCAAAAGGCTTGCTAGGTTCTACCTGCATGACTGGCCCCCCTACTGTATCTGCCAAGAAGTGAGGCATGGTAGGCCTGATAGTAGGTCTGCTGTATATGTGTGGAGTGTTCTGGATGTTAGTGTACACCATCTTTCCATTGCTGCTTGAAGATCCCCGATCTACCGGTGAGGGAGGTGTACTGTTGATACCTGTTTCCGGTTTCGCTGATAGTCTGTTGATTGCATTGAGGACTTCTTTTTGTCCTTTGGCTAAGTCTTGCAATGCAGAGACCAATATGCGAAACTCCATCCGATCCTCCTCCCGTTCCTTTTCTCCTATCTAAATGTATACCTGTTTGTTCCATGTCTGAATTGGTATCTTCTAGTTGGATATCTTCAAATTCTTCTGTGTATCTACTCTTCCTCCTCCTATAGGTTACAAAAGATCTCCTTCTGTATTCATCTACTTTTCATCTCTTAAGCCCACAGCTAGCCAAGAAAACAGCTCTGATACCACTGTATTATCCCAAATCTCGATATTTTCTATTTCTAAGCAAAAAGGCTGATACCATTGGGCATGCAAACTGCCATGCAAAAATCCCTATTTTATAGGAAAAATTAGGGTTAGGGTTTGTGAGATAGAATGAACACTTACCATTGATAAGCCGACTGGACTGCTCCGGAGAAAGTATGCAAGCACTGAGAGCTGGATCGGAGATGAACTGATCTCCTCTGCTTACAGTGAACCCCCAACAGCAAGACGCCCAGTCAGAAAAGGGTGACGCCCTCAGGGAAGGAGCTTGCGGATTTGCGGGGCTGGTAGCCTTTCCATGCCAGAGAGAATGCCTGATACAAGAGTGATTTCTGAGTCCTCTAGGCAGGATAGCGACTTGCTTCTGAGAGACAGCTACTCACGCCCCTGGAATCCCGAAACTGCTGATAATTGTTCCGGATGAGCACGGATGGATTTGATAATCACCGGGTACCGGAGTATGATGCTGATGATGAGAATGGTGCCTGAGTTTCGGAAGGAAACTGAGATCTGAAGGCCCCACAGCTGATTAGGGCTTTCCGGCTGAAAACCCCCCCTTTAAGGCTGCACACGTGTCCTTGCAACGATCTATACCATATGCTAGATAATTGATGAATGAATGAAGAACAAGTGGTGAACCAGTATGGCTTACCCTGAATAAGATTAGGGCAGATGTTTCACTGCCGAAATCCTGTTAGCTGAAGACTCCGTCTCCAACCCCAACTGCTGTGCTGCTATCCAAGAGCTCCCAAAATAATCATAATCAAAAGTGAAGTCTCCTCTCGCTTTATCCTCTATTTATAAAGTTCAACTGCGCAAAACCTAATTTTTGACCTAATTAGGTCACTTTATCTTTTAATTTGCCATTGACTTGCATGCATGCGGATGGAGACTTAAAAGAGTGCATGCATCATTAAATAATGCTTGTATGGCATGCACGAAGGTGGCCTTTGGCCCTGGTGGCCCTTCTTGACGAAATGATGATGCCCTAGATCTTCTATGGATGGCATCAGTCCTCAGCTGATTCCCTAGCTATCAGTAACCGCTCGAACCCATAGGAATCACATAGGTTAGCGGTTTTGGGCCTCAAGGCCTAATTGGAAGAGGACATTACATGCTAGCTGTACCATGGGCTGTTTGCTAGGTTGCTAGCTGTGCCGTGGGCTGTTTGTTGGGTTGCTATCTATGTGTGACCTGTTTGTATAGGCCGCTTCCCTTGTTGTGCTATTAGAGCAGGCCGCTGCCCTATTTGTGGGCTGATGAATAGGCCGCTGCCCTTGATGGGCTGTTAGAGCAGGCCACTGCCCTATTGTGCTCTGATGAATAGGCCGCTGCCCTTGTTGGGATGTTAGAGCAGGCCGCTGCCCTGGTTGGGCAGTTAGAGCAGGCCGCTGCCCTATTTGTGGGTTGTTGAGTAGACTGCTGCCTTATTTGTGGACTGTTTGTTGAACCACTACCTGTGTATGGGTTGTTAGTGTGGACCACAGCTTGTGTGAGGACTGTTTGGATGGGCTGTTGGCTGTATGGACTTGTTGGCTGTCTTGGTTAATTTGTTAGAGGTTGATCTTGGATGTCTTGACTGCTGTACCATCTACTGTCCTTGTCTAATCCTACCCTACAACACTTTAACTTTCTCTCTCTCTCAGGTATGTCCATGCCCTCAGGTAAGGGGCAAGACTTGTTCATTTTAGTGACTTGTCTCTGAGAGACAAGGTCTGATCTGAAAGTATTTCTGAGTATAAGGAAGGTCCAAATCAGACTTATTTCTCTTACTTTATCAGTTAGATCTTTTACTGTTGCTAGTTGATTTCTTCATTAGTTTACCTTATTACTACTGCTGCTCTACATGTTGTGATTTTGTTTCAGTTGTGTAACTTTATTACAGTGATCCTTAAGAGAGTGTTAAAAGTTGAAAGAGATGAAAATTATATATTTTTTATTTGCTAGACATTTACTACTGCTGTACTCCTACTTCAGTATTATTTATAGTTTAAATTTGCATCGAAGTACAAGTTTGTCAATTTGTTACGAAAAACTCTAAAACATTAACATATAGTACCAAGAGTTGCCAATGATAGAGTCAAGATGATACATTTTTTAGTGGAAATTAGCAAGCAAGATCCATAAAATAACCAAATACTCACATACTAGACTCCCTTTTACTTTTCACCTCCAAAAGACAATGTCTATGATGAGATTGAAAGCAAAACAATTCTTCTCACTATAGATCTGAGATCATACATTCATGTTCTTTGAGATAGAAGAGGGGAGAACGAAAGAATGAAGATGCATGAAGAAAATGAGTCAACACGAAAGCCTCTTGCCAAAGTTACCAACTGGAAGGAAGCTTTCTCTAGCCTTTTAGCTATGGTCTTAGATCCTTTCCTATAGTTGTTAGTGTAGGTAAAGGAACTGCTTATGCACTCCCACTATGTCTTTTTAATCCCATTGACTTACTTTTGTGGTCACTCATTGGACATAATAAAAATATCTCATCTTATATTTATCTTTTTTTTCCCAAAACAAAATCTTGCTGGGATAAAATGTTTGGAAACATCTCGTCCCACCCTCAAGCACTTATGCGAGAGTGAGATTGCTGGTACCTTGCCGGTCCCAATTGGTGCATGAGTGGCATACATGTTACATGCAGGATTTGAACTTGGGTGGGGAGGATAACAGCTTTTCCTCCTAACCACCCAAGCTAGACCCAATTGACTGTCATATCTTCTCTTATGTGTCTTCTTTCTTTTGTTTTATGGAGTGTTGTTATGTCGTTGATGCCACTAGTGCACCCTGCTTGTCATTATGTCTCTAGCATTTTGTCCTTAACTTCTCAAATTTGTACTATAGAATCTGCTATTTGCATATTGCATTGATGATTTGTACTTAGGTGCAATTGTAGCTAACATCATTTTTTCTAGAAAATTGCTAAAACAAAGTTTTTGGGACATTGATCGTCAAATAGTTCTGTTGCTTATTCATATTTCACCTTTCCTTTTTCAAAAATAGATTGGCATAATTGAGTTCTCCACACACTTTGCTTGGAATCTAATATAGAAAGTAGAAACATCTCCTTTGAGCCTTGTGTTAGATGTCTCTTTGCTTTTTAATCAATGAGGTTTGATGCCTCATTTATTTAGAAATCTTTGGTCGTACAAGTTTGTGAGTCCATGAGCTAATCCTTGTTCTTTGCAAAATCTACCATATCTTGGGGTCATATTGCCACCCAAGAACAAAAGTCCATTTCCAGATCCACTGGGTGGTTATTCATAAACAAGCTACTAATATAAGACACCGTCTGTTAGCCTTAGGAATACTAATCTTTGGCTGCACTTTTATTTCTTTTTGCTGCTTCATACAAATAGTCTGTTCTTGTAATTTATTCCCCAGGAACCTCCAATTGCGCAGAAGCTGGCAAGAGCTATTCAATAGATTTTGCTGGCTCTTCACATTGATAAACTGGATTAGGGTTCATCTGGGGACTTGTCAAATTCAAAGGCAATTCCTGGGAGGAATAGCTAGTACTATTATACTTTTGTTTCAGGAACATTCTATTTGCTGCGGTTTGCTTCTTCTTTGGCTCAATATGTACTTATGCATTGGTACTAGCTTTTGTCCATGTGTGATCCCTTTGTAAAGATTGCATTGTCTATTAATAAAATGTGCCCATATAGCATAACGTGACATTCCTATGCAACTGATATGTCACTTGATGTATTTGACACTAACATAGATTTTGGATGAGAAAATATCAGGATAGACTGTTGTTTTGAGGTAGTGGTTGTTTGATTCTCACATTTTACAATCTAGTTTCTATCAGAGTCTTGAGATAACCATAACAACTTGTATTTACAGCGGCATGATGGAAATCTGCAGAGTGAGAGTACTAAGCATGAACCCAAGAAAATGAGAGAACAGGAGTTTTGGAGGCGTTACATTGCAACAGTCAAACAAGGGAAGCAGACATTCTTGGAGAAGGATAAAAAGCAATATGTATCTATTGCACCACTAACTCTAGATGAAGGATCCTGCAGGAATGCAGCAGTGGCAAATTTAGAGATGGAGGTAACATTTCTTTACTACTGTCCTTGTGTACTTAGGAGAAGGTATTTCATCAGTATATCCTTTGTCCCCTTGTGTAAAACATGATGTAACCTTGTTTAGAATTGAGTGGAATGTAAGATAATTTTCTTTAAATTTTCCCTTTTTTTATTCCTTTCTGGGCACCAATTAAACAGGAAAGACTGCATAATATGTTATCTTCTATATAGATATACTGATGCAATTGTTGTTGGCAGTGGCACTATAAAACAGATAAATTATCTTATTTAGATTTTATACAAGAGCTATCTCTCTTGTTAAATTACTCGACCATTTATCTATAAATTCATTAGACACTCCCGCTTACAACATTTCTCACTTTTGTTAATGAAAACTGATGTGTAGTTCCAAACATAAATCATCATCTGCAATACAGAAAAAGAGCTCAGTTTTTAGCATCATGAAAATGGCTTAAGCCTTGGCCTCTTTCATAAGTGAAAAACATCTAGGGTTGAATGGTTCAATATAATGTTATAATGAGATTTTTGATTTCATAAGGAGAATTTCCAAAATCAATTCCAGGATATATTGGAATCTATATTTTGAAATTAATCATTGTTATGAGCCTAAACATTATTTTTGCAGTTAGTTTTCAAGTTTTTTCCCAGCCTTAAATAATCTTATATTTTCCTGAAAGAAACAAAAAAGAGATTATATTATATAATGTACGAAAGGTTTACGCACATGAATTATGGCTATGACCTGTCATTCCATTAGAACATGGCATGCGCAGACCTTCTCTTTCCCCTTTTCATAAATAGTTTTTTCATAGCACATTGCCCCAGATATCAATTAAACTGAGCAGATGCTTTGTTTATTTAATAAGTAAAATGCATCTGTGGTTGAAGCCTTCTGATACAGATAACCAATATTACGCATATGTTTGTGCAAAGATAGAAAAGTTTAAAAAAGAGACATATTCCCATACCTGAACATAGAGTTCATGAAACAGAACATATGCTTGCTGATTTGTGAACAGCCTTGGGTATTCTGATGGGTAGTGTTAACACCAGATTTGCATACACAAATTTGGGTGTGATGTTCTAGCACATGTTCATGGATATTATATGTGGTGAGTTCAACATTATAGAGTTCACCATTTGGCAATAGATGACAATACACTTGGATACCCATTGGGGAGATAGGTACAACAAAAAGAAATTGAAGACAAAGAAACCAAAACACAAGAGAACTTGGAAGAGAGATATACTTAGATAATAAAATGAAGAGAGCATGTCCTTTTATGGTAAAGGAATGAAAAAAATCCTAAGCGGATAAACCCTAAAATTACTTAAATATTGTTAAAATCTTAAGAAAACAGTAAACTAAGTTGCCAGGGTACTTGGGTTCGGTATGGGGGTGGGGATTGGGATGGCATTTTTTTAAAACAAGGGACTTGGACACATTGGGGGTACTGTAGACATATATTATAACATATGTCTAACATATTTTAAATATTTAAACATATAAATATGAAATCATTTTTAGCAAGTAACACACTAACATACTAACTAAAATATGCACATTGCTTCATTGATATAAAGTTTAAACATATTGATATTCATATGATATATGTCCATTGTCATACTACATCCAAAATTTGCCTAATGGCATTTTCAAATATAAAATATAAAATTTGAAAAGCTTTGAACAATGAACAACATGGTTAATTTGGGTTCCTCAAGCCATGTCTGCTAGGCCAGCTACATTTGCACCATCACTAAGGTCCTCACTCAACAAGCTCTCCAGGTAGGAATCGCTCTCAAGTGGAGGCTCCTCCTCATCGATAGCAATTGGAGGTATCTCAACAAGGTTGTTTGGTTCTATCTCCTCATCCACACATATGGCATCGTCTGTGTATTGGTCCCATCTCTTGAAAGGACCCTCCTTTTACCTTGGGTCTTTCCGAGATATGAGATGAAGTGTGCTATGAATGTAGACTAAGTTCTTTGCCTTCTTCAATCCCAAATGGTTTCTCTTCACTGAATGGATGAAAGCATAAGTGCTCCAATTCCTCTCACAAGATGAGAAACTAGCTACCTTTGCAAGTAATCGTATGGAAAATTGTTGCAACTCAGGAGCATCAACACCATAAAGCCACCACCAATCAATTAGATCCTTTTTCTTGTGCTTATTAGTCTCAGAAGCATGTGAACTAAAGGCACCTCGCTCATGTGAAAATTGGGCAAATTAATATCGTATCTCAGAGGCCTTTTTGTAGAACCATACATTTCTTTAATAGCAGTTATAAACCCTTTCACCACCTATCTAGCTTGGGAAGGAGGCCTCCTTTTTGTCGAGGGATCATATGATTTTGGATTAATTGCATAGGTTGCCATTTGAAGTGGGGTGTTCAATTTATTCCACTATACATGTATGAATGTTTTCAACTGTGGCCATAAATCAGGATCTTTCCTCTTTGTGATGGATCTAATCCTCTCACACATAGGGCCCACGTTCTCATAAATCTCACCTAAACATGGACTATTTGTTTATGCATAGAAAAGCATATCACATATTGGCTCTACAAATTCCACATCAAATTTGACATCAGCTGAAAAGTGATCATCCAAAATCAACCGCTTCACATCCATATCAACATTTGAGCCAAACTGTTTCCATTGGTCCCACATATTGTTGATAAACCATAGCGGCTAAATCTCCCTCCATCTCCACAAGCTTCCTAATTAAAATGTAGTAAGTTGCAAATTTGGTATCAGTTGGTTTAAGAAGCTATGCTTTTGGCATACTTGCGGTAAATGGCTTGTGAATGGTGGTGGTTGCATATGAACATCTGAATTTCGCGACTATTTTCAATTAACACCATAGTCCAATCAATTTTTCCAATGTCTTTCCATGCATTATTCAAAGAATGCATTGTGCATGGCGTCCAAAAAAATGCCTACGTTACATCAAGAAGTCAGAAATGAAAAAAAAAAATTGGTCTATGAACATTGAATAAATATTACAAATTAGAAAACAAAATCAGACTTGTAATTAAAAATTAAATTGTAATTCATTTAAATTTAAATTTAAAAAAAATCAGACCTGTCACTAACTTGTTCTCTTTTTGGACCATAATCCCTGTTGCTTTGCACACTGAGGTTGCATCGGTAACAACTTGAATGACATTGAATGGACCCACGTCTACAATGGAATCACAGAATTGGTCTTTCAAGAACATAGTGTTCTTTTCTTGACTGGTACAATTATTGGCCTTTAGAAAATATGGACCGGATATGGAACAGACAATGATGTTTATCGATGGATGATTTTGACAATCAGTCCAACCATCCATGATAATGGAGCATCCATCTACACTCCAAGATGCTTTCAATGGTGCCATTGCCTTCTCTCCCGGAGGAGACTTGAGCTTTGTGTAGCCCTTCGCCACTCCCTCAAAGCTTTCTGGTGGGCCCTCTTTCCTAGACACCATGCCATCCCACCCGACCTTGACTCCCAGACCACGTTATCCCACACGTCCTCCCTTTATGACATCCTTGAACAACCCCCGACATGCATCCCCTCTCCCCCTCCTCATGCCATCTCTTCTTCAAGAGTGACATGAGGAGAGCAGTCAGAGCTATGAGTACCAACAAAGCAACAGATGAGGAAGTTCTTTAGGTTGAATTATTGAAACATGGCATCCACTCTCTTCAGTCCTATATTGTTGATTTATTTAACCATGTGGTTTGTTTTGGCTTCCCCCCTACTTGGGCAAGACACATTATTTATCCAATCGACAAATTGGGGAGCAATACTAATCCAAACAATTACCAGGCTATCATGGTGGGCCATATGTTCTCCAACCTTTATGCCACAGTCTTACATCCATGGCTTTTTGAGGACCTAGAGCGTCGACATCTTCGGGCTAGAGGACAAGACAATTTTCACCTAGACTACCAAACGATTGATCACATATTCACACTCCGAGCCATTATTAAGGAGGTCTTCCATCTCTCTTTAAAAGTTTATAGTTGCTTTGTAGACTTTCGGAAAGCATTTGACACATTACCGAGGGAGGCATTATTCCAGAGACTCCACGACATTGGCATATCTGAGATTCCTGGTAGCCATCATGAGATTGTACGAGTCATTTGTAGGACGCCTCAGGATGGCACACAACCTTTCTGATTTCATCCATTGTACCATTGGGGTAAAACAAGGGTGCCCCCACTCGCCGACCCTCTTCGGGATCTACATTGACGAGCTACAATCCTTCCTCCATGAGCTCATCCAAGAGGGTGATGGTTTCCTTCTATATCAGGTATTGATCTCTCGTCCTTTTTGTAGATGACTTGGTGTTGTTGGCCTCTACTCCTGAGGGCCTACAAAGACAAATTGATGCCTTGACCATCTTTTGTGACCTTCGATAGTTGACGGTCAACCTAAGTAAAACCAAGGTTATGGTCTTCAATGCATCGAAGGGATCTCTTACACACCTACATTTTTACTTCAGGGGGGAGGAGATCGAGATCACCATGTCTTACATTTACCTGGGAGTACAATTCACGGGGCCTCGTCTTGGCATGTGACAGGCCCTCCAGCCTTGACTTAGCAAAGGATACGGTTTGCCTAGCACTCATTGAGAGACAATGCTTCCAGAACCAGTTTTAGGACATCTTGTCCAAACTCTATCTCATGGAGATGATTATTAGACACACGGTTCTCTATGCCTTCGAGATCTGGGGGCCAAGCTTGGTACAAACATACTGGGCCCAGACAGAGAGAGTTCAGACCCTGCTTCTCAGGAGAATCATTCGATGCAAGAATACTGTTTCGCATCCCATTATTTAGCTTGGTACAAACATACTGGGCCCAGACAGAGAGAGTTCAGACCCTGCTTCTCAGGAGAATCATTCGATGCAAGCATACTGTTTCGCATCCCATTATTTAGCTAGAGTTCGATGTCCACCCCTTTCGCCTTGAGGTCATCTTCTGTTTTGTCTCTTTCCTTCACAGAGTCAAATCTTTCAGCGACTCTGCCACCAAGAGAGAGAGATACCCCTACCTCGCACTCCTTGGAGGCTCTTGCCTCAGATCACCCCATAGGCCGTGCATGGCATTGGTTCTCAGAGGCATCTCGGCTTCTCCAGTCGGTGACCATCTCTCTAGAGCACCTTCCTTCGTTCAGATTCTCCCTATATGCACCGAGCCATCCCTTGCCACCTAGGAACGAACTGAATCAGTCCATTAGAGAGGATATCTACACATTGTACATTCAAGTTACTTTGGACTTCACCTCCGACGAGCTTGGGCCCAAAGATATCCTTCTACCTTGAGCACTTCTTAGAGGTGCATGATGGCATTATTGTCCACCCCCCACCCATAAAAACATTGGATGCACTCACTCAAGATTCACTTGGGACAACTTCATGTTGGTTCTCATCGACTTTGAGTGGAGACTGGCCACTAGCTACCATAATCTGATAGGACTGTCCAAGTGTGCCACTTACAGGAGCCGGAGATAGAGATGCACCTTATTTTTAGGTGCCCTTTGTATTATGAGATCAGGGGACGATATCACTGCCTCTATAAAGACTTAGCGGGATCCCTCTCTACCTTTTTTCGACATCAGGACCAGAGATGCCTCGCCCTCTTCATCAGGGAAGTATTCAACCATCAGTCCTAACTCCTACACACCCCTCCACCCCTCCTTGGGGGGACCAAGACAATCACCTCGTATTTTTGGAGCAACAAGCGGCGAGTAGAGTTCTAGAGTACCTCTGATAGTAGAGTGGGTCTCCCCTTAGCCTCCCCCTCTGGGAGATCGATTGATTTTATCGAAACCGGCTCAGAGTTGCCAAACTATACACCAGCCCACTCATTCTCAGAGAGATAGATATATCAGGACCAAACAGACCCAGATCCGGGCGCTCCCCACCCGCCATACTTCCTCCCAGCCTCGACATGGTCACCAACGATGTATCCAGATTTTCTTTCCTTTGACCTAGAATATTAGGAGTATCCCTCGCTCCTACATCCCCCCTAGGATCATATAGTAAAACATTTCGATGGCTCTGGAGAGCTCTTACAGTGACAACGAGCATGCAACCCATTCGCCCCCCTCACCCTCGACCATCAAGCCTAGGATATCCTGACATCATTGGATCCATCTTCAACTCTCTCTTGCGTTCTTCCTCTCTCTTGACAGGTTTGTGTTGTTTGAGTTGTCTAGCCTTGAACAAACTCACTTTGTATTTTGCATCCCGTACATTGGATATGGTTTTATATAGGTTTATGAGACCATGCTATTGCTTGTATCTTTCATTATTTTACTTTATTTAATCTTAGTTTCGACACTTTCTAGGAGTTGCGTTTGCACTCCCACATTGTACTTATACTAGAAGTATCATTTAGTCCCATTGACCTACTTTTGTGGTCATTCGTTGGACATTAATAAAATTATCTTATCTATCTTATCTCAAGACATATTTTCTCCTTGTCCGCCAACACAGTTTGGAGCTTTTCATAACCAAGTACCTTATACTCCGTAGGTCCATTACTAATGGCATGGATCATTTGCTCAAAATAGGGTGAGTAGGCTGTATTAAAAGGGATGCCACATGTAATAAAAATCTTGCTATTGCAAGGTCAACACCTTCCCTTCCCTTCACATCAAACATGTCATGAATGCCACTAGTTTAAGCCTCTTGTGTGATGAAGTTGTATTGCTTTTTGATGATTTTGACGACACATTCTCATCACCAAAACAAACTTCTTCGTTGAATGACATTTCTTCCACATTGGACTCATCATTGTCACTAACATCATGGCATGATCGTGAGATTGACTTGTTTTCCTTACCATCAACCCTTTGTTGCTCCCTTTGTGCACTAGGGAGTCTAGTGGGATCCTCTAGGTATGCGTGCAAATTTTAATGCCCTTCTCTCAAACATTCATAAAATGGGATTTAACTCGAGTATAGCTCTCTTTCCATATAGCATGACATAGGTTGCATTTTATCAATGTTGTCCCCCCTCCATTGTTTGTTTCTTTTGTCTTCTCCACAAATTTCCATAGTGGATATTGAGGCTTTGATGATGCCATCTTGGTTGGAGAAATAAGGAGAATGGAGAAATGATAAATCATAAAATTGAAACAGAGAAGTCAGAAAATTTGCCAAGACCCAATCTAGAAATTCAAAGAGTCAAGACAAAGGCAAATACCTCACTCCTTCAATATTGGATTGTTTCCCCCTTAATGATGCATTGTTCCTCCCTTTTCTCTATCATTGTTTCCCTATTAAGAGTCAAACCCTTTAGTGTTGTTATGGAAATTGCTGGGTTGTCTCCTTTCATTGTGGGTTGGATTGCTCTCCTTCTTCATTGTTGGGATAGAAATGAGATAAATGAGGGTGATTTTGTGTGTTTAAAATGATGTTAGGGCTTTTGTAGTTGGGGCCCACCTCCCCCCTCTTCTTCTTGGTTTTTGCCTGGTTGAGAGAAATAGATCCGTAGGCTATGCAGACACCTCCCTTGCCGTCCCTATTTGTGGGGTACGATGTTCCCCATGGCCGCCACTTCCCCTTTTATGAGGGTATGACAACCGCCATTGGTGCCATGTCTTGGGTTCTTCAGGGGACATCAAAGATGAACCCAACCCCATTTCGAGGGTTCAGGTACATGCACCCGAGGCGAGGACGTGCACCCTACGCGCAAGTCTGGGTAGCCATGCCACATAGATACTAAAGCATGATTTCAACCAAGTCAACAAGTGACTTTATTATTATGCATAAGTCTATAGTCTAGATGACCATTATTAACTAACTTTTATGCCTCCCTTAATGGTCATTCTAGAGACTACTCCAAGTTTGTGTTTGAAGTTTTCAGATTTATCTAGGTTAAAGACTTGTTGAAAATATCTACAATTTGGTCTTGAGTTGGGCAATATTTTAGTTCAACCTCTCCATCTTTGACAAGTTGTTGGATGGAATAATAATGCACATCAATAAGTTTGGTTCGCTCACTGAAGATGAGGTTCTTTGCCAGCTTGAGAACTCCTTGGTTATCACAAAAAAATACAGTGGGCTTTGTTCAATGTTAACATTGGATTTGTCTTTGTAAATCCAACTGTTAATCTACAATTCACATTCATGGATATCATTTGAGGTGAGATCAGTGTTATAGAGTTGGCCATTTAGTATTGGTGGTTCATGAGTACATTATGGGGTGCATTGGTTAGTCAGTGCACTAATGCAACTTTGATGGTTTTGCGAAATGCTTTCTGGACTTGGCACATTGTCGCATGTCTTTATTATCTCGGGATAGATGGTCGAATGGAGTTTGGATAGGTTCTTTTTATACAGGTGTAGGTAGAGCATACATCTTAGGTACTTATAGACAGGTGATTCATCAACAGTGGAGGCTCCATACTTACAGATTCAAGGCAATATTTAGAGTGAGTATTGGAGGTTGAAGAATCCCATCGAGTGTGATCAAGTTGAGTTGCATTGTTATATTTTACATGAATTAATCATGTTTTTGGACACCCTTTGGGAAGATATGCACGAGGTTTAGTTTTTAGGTAAATATGAGAAATTGCTATTATTAGCAATATCCATTTTTACTATTTTTTTGGAGACTAGTCCAATTTTTGATTTGATTGCATATTTGAGGACCTAGTTGGAATCTTTGCTTGTGTTTTAACTTTTGGTTTCATCAGTTTTTAAGGACAACCTATTTTTAGAGTGCTTTTTTTTGTAGTTGACTGGATATATGGGAACCTAGTATGGTGAACAACACTAGTGTCAAATTTCAAGCCATTTAGAACACTTTGAATCTTTAGGGGCTCGTTGCATTTTGTCATGGTCCATATATGGCTCAGTGGGTCCTGTTGCCACAAAAACTAGCACCCTAAATGTAAAGTCTCAAAAGGTTCTAGCTAAGTGCAACTATGGAAGCAAAGCCATTGTCACCTTAGCAATTACTTCCCTTCTCTCTAGTAACTTGGATAGAATCAAATCGCTTGGGAGGATTCCCTAAAAGCAACTAAGTGTCAAAGAGATTGGTAATAAGACAAATTGACTTAGGTTGCGAAGTTAATGATGGATGGATTATGGTTGTGAGTTAGAATAGATTATTATGAGCTAAAATCTAACGAAGTGTTGAAAGATATATCTATGATTCCAAAAATAAAAAAGAACCACAATGCTAACTCATAATTTAATTAAAACATCCATGAATCAATAATATTATACAAGGAACTTATGTGATAAATGATTTGCCAAAAAAATGATAAATAACTTCCTGCAAAAATAACTAGATCAAAAGATGTTAAATGAGTCTTAATGTCAAATGAAGTGAGCCTCATTAAATGATTGTAGATCTAGATGCCATTTCTGTTGTAGCAAGTGATGAGTAGTAATAACCGACAATGAAAATAAAGCTTTAAATCCATCAACATAACCAAGGAGTTCTCAAGGAGTTAAATGAAGCAATTAACCACGTGTTTGGAGTGCAAGTTATTAAGATACAATTATTTACTTGTGCATGCCATTAACATCAGGAAAATGTGCTAGGATTAGTTGACAGTTAATGGAAAATTCCAGATCTATAGTAGGCAAATGATTGTGTGTAAGTGATGTATTCATGCCATAAAACATTGTAGGAATAAATCCGATCTTAATTAACACATAAAACTATTAAAGAGTGCTGAAAAATGGTGTAAATTGTACAATGAACATTGTTATCACATATATAGTAGCCGAGCTACCATATTCTATTTTTCAGATTTCAATACACTTTTCAGCCAGTTCCCTTACATATGAGATGCTGAGATGAGCATCTATGATGGATCATTAGTTGATGATGGACTATAGTACTCTCCCATGCCATGACTGAGTCTCAGGACACTCAGATTTGAGGACTGATGTAGTCATTTAGCCATTTGCAGAGCGGTTAGTAGTGCCCAGAGTTGCATCAGTAGCTTATCATTGGACAGTTGTTGGTTTAGATTTATTATGTACATGTTTATGACCCAGCATATGTTATCTTGTGTTATGGTTATTATTGCTCTTATACTCATTCTTGTGACATGTCTCAACATCTAGTGTCATGATCTGGTGGTCATATAAATATGTAGACTTGGATGAATTGATATTATGTATGTATGTCCCTACTTAGACTTGGAAGTTCTTGACCCATACTCATTGGTTTTACCCTCCTTAGGGAGAATAGAGGTAGTCATTCCCACCATACTTTGGCTTGCTAGTGTTGGTTTCATGGTTCACTATCTCCACTCATCCATTACCTTCCAGTTGTGTTTCCAACCCGACTTACTACTTGACTTGTGGCATGGAGGACCTTTCCCCACTAGAGCCTCTTTGTTGGACAAACTTCCCTGTTTATTTGTGTCTCGGCTTTGAGTTGCCTAGGTTGTGTTGGCTAACCTTGAAACAAGTAGCGCTGCCATCAATACAATGAATTTGGAAATGAATGAATATCTTATGGAAAAGCCCATTCATGAAAAGTAGTGTTTTTAAACATACATGAATGCAAGGCAAGCCTAATGAAATTGGCTTTGAAGTATAATGAAATGAATATCTTGAAACATTCATGAAAAGTAGCGTTTTTAAACATACATGAATGCATGAAGCCTAAAATAATAAAAATATGTGTAATAAATGCATGGACCAAGGCTATGGAAAATCAAAGGTCCAAAAAAACAATGGTTCCTAAAGTTATATCTAAGGATTGCTGGCCTCATTTGTATTGATTTGGATTGTGAGTATTTGTTAAGGTGAATAAGCACCTCTGAACGTAACTTATCCATTTGTGAGACACTGCCACTCCCTGTGTTGTTTCTTGTTTGGCATATGTTAGAGTGAGTATCCCCTTTCCATATCCAAAGTGTCACAGTGTTGAGTTGGTGGTCACCCTTTGGCCTAGCCTTTTGAACTTTAGCCTTCACCCTTCACTAGCAAATTGATTACAACTATGAAGTGAGTATGGTCTTGAAACTCTGGTCTGAGTTATAATTAATAAATGAAACCCTATATATTTGGTTGATAGACCGCTAATGAAGTGATTGCTACTTGTTATAATTGTTACTTCAATGATTTGTAGAGCATGTTTTAGCCTTTCAACACTTGCAGCGGATGGATGTTAGCCTGGGTTATATTATTGATTATGTGGTCATTTACATATTATTCTTGCCTATTTGGGTATATTGGATATTATAGATGATCATGCAGAGACATACAGGGTGTATGAGTATGCGTCTTAGATGGAATTGGACTCCCTGAGTCCAATGAGACAACTTGCTTTCAGTTTAGGGCAGTTCCAAGGATGATTTGGCTTAGTGTACCATTCTAGTGTAGTTTTCCCATGCTAGATGGCCTGTCTGAGCAGAGAGATGATTTGTTTGGATCTCCTAGGGCGCTGTATGAGGAGGGGGTGGTCCAGCCACTTGTTTTTACCATATTACCCCCCTCCTAGAGAGCCTGGTGGGCTCAATTGGATAACGCAGGCACCCTAAGAGGCAGTTTTGGGCATATCATGTTTCTCGAGGCAGAATTAAAATAATAAAGATGGCTATTGAAGAATTCGGTTTGGGCTACTAAGGCAAGGAAATGGCATGGGATGAGTTTTGATGATGAGAGTGATGTCTTCCACTCCTCCAGCAGTTTCAACACTTGGATTGACCCACATCCATCTTTTTGGCATGATTTTTTATTTTTTGGAGCTTTTGGAGGCTCACGATTTCCTTAGAAAGGCACTATTTTGGCATTTAAAAAACATATATTATTTTATTGTGCCATGGGGACACACTAGGAGAGTTAGTTAACACTCCCTAAACCCACCATGAGCTTTATTTATTTTTTATTGAGTGGGATCCCCTCTCCTAGGGTGATTTGGTCCATTTTTATATTATATTATTGTATTGATCCATGTACTCTATGTTGAGCTCATCTCAACATTGATTATAATATTTTAATCTTTTAATCTTAGCCACCCATTTGAAAAGTGGTTATGATTTTGGTTCTCTCATTCCTATTTAAAGGAGAGAGCTTCTCATTTGTAAGGGGTCTTTGGCCCTTGGATCTGGATAATAGAAAAATTATTCTTGTGGAAATTTTTGGATCTCCTTTGTATCTGATGTTCTTAGATGGTGATTAGAAAATTTATTGCTTCCTAGCATTTGGGTATTTGTTGTGAGATCTATATTTTTTGGAAACATTGTTTTGTCTACACGAGGGCGACTTCAACTTGGGCGTTTTTGCAGGGGCTCCTTAACTCGATTGGATTGGCTTCGTTTGTATCAGGGGGTTTTCATTAGCATCATTGTGATCTATGATTTCATCTTGCTATTTTTCTGTAGCACTTGATCTTCTTTCTTGACGCATCAAATCTGATATGGTTGACGTTTGTTGTGCAGGAGAGAGGGCGTATTGGCTTCCTTGGGCAAATGCTTTTACATAGAAGCTTCCTCAAATCTTCTCAAATTGATTAGGACGACGTAGATCATCATCATCAAGGCATCTACAAGGTTTTCCAGGTAAGATCTACAAGTTGGTGCTTCTTTTCTAGATCTCAATCCATTGGCATCTTCATTTTCATATTAAAACCTTAAATTTTAAAAAAAATAAAAAATTATTATGGATCAAACCGCTTGATCTCGAGGCAAACCATTTCTGGGTTTTGTAGATCAGGTCAAACCTAAGTGGGTCTTCAGAAATGTTTTGCTAAAGTGACTCCATTTGGCCCAAATCCCAAGGCATTGTTCTCTACGCCCTAACGCTACCCCTCATGTTGCCTCCTTCTCTTGCGATTTGATCTTTTCCTTGTGGCTTGGGTGCTTTGACACTGTCATACCTTCTTTTGAGTTCACCTCGTTGTACTAGATATCCCCAATCCTGTTCTTCCCCTCCCTACATTGGTCATGTTTCCCAAGGCAGAGGATATCTTCATCTTTTGCCAGTACCTGTATCCCAGATCTAGTAATAGGCTCATAGGTCACTTGTATTTCGAACTTAGATCAAATTTCACATTTCATAAACCCCTGATCCAAACCCTAATTCACCTTGTGACTTCATCCATAGATCTAGGGTTTACTCCACCTTACACCTTACGTACTTCAACTTCATTTGATTTGATCTTGTGTTTTGGTCTGATCTCTACTCCATTGTTGTCTTGGGCTAAGACAACATCAAGTGAAGATTGCCTCGATTGGCGTGACAACTATCCATTTGAGAGTCGAGGCTATCTTGGTTCCACCTCTTTAGTTGCCCATCCCTCTATTGTCCATCCTGGATCCAACTCATAGAGGCAACTACAAGTTTGGTGATAACAAACATCTCATAAAACAGTTTATAATTTTACCCAACTTAAATGTTAAATGAAATAAGTTCAAAGGGGTTAAATTGAAGCAAAATCTGCAAATAATTTCACCGTAGATATTTGTGTTAAGCAAAGTGTGCCATAAGCTTCCCTAAAGATGAGTTTATGATGCAAAAATTAGCATGTATGGTACAACAAAGAAAAAAATAGTGTGTTTCCCACCTTACCAACTAGGTGGGAAACCATGTACCATGTACCTT
This sequence comes from Pseudotsuga menziesii, assembly GCA_001517045.1. Lineage (NCBI taxonomy): Eukaryota > Viridiplantae > Streptophyta > Pinopsida > Pinales > Pinaceae > Pseudotsuga > Pseudotsuga menziesii. The sequence goes on from LPNX010643268.1 coordinate 325,625, forward strand.
GAAGACAAAAAGGACGTACTTGACAAAGTTTTTTTCAAGCGAGGCAGTTGTTCCTACTTCTCCTGTCATCTTTTCTCCATGAAATTTCCGCACCCTTGTGGGGGATTTTGTAATGATATGTTAGCATAATGATCTTTTTTTGTAAAACTTAGGTGCCTAAGACTTTATCGTTAGGTTAATCCTTTAATCGAGTGTTTTTTCTTTTAGATAATTAAAATTCCTTTTAAGTGATTTTAATTATCTTAGTTTTTCACTCATAATTTCCTCCAAAGTGGTGAAAGGTGTTCTAATGATTGAGTCCATGGGTTGATTAAGGTCTAGGAATGTTGTATATTACCATGTTGAACATTATCCAGAGGCTTGCGGAATTTCATTAAGTTTTGCCTAGGATTTTTTAATTTTTGGTGGTTAAAAAATGTCCTTCAACATAAAAAAGTTGTATTTTAAAGTGGGTTAAGTGGCACCTAATACCCATAAATAAGGGTATGGGCACTCAAAATCAATGGCATGAGTCCCTGTAATATCCCAACTGATATTTTATCCTTTGTATTGATAGGGTTTATGGTTTTGGTTCAAAGTCTCAGTGTTTTGTAGCTTAAGGTTGGATGAAATTGATTTGCATGCAATATGAAGAGTGTACACAAACACCCAAAAATAACAATAACTAGAAATCGCAATGAAATTATGTGTAGAGACATACCATTATTAATGGCTTGAGTATTTGAATATTCTGGAACAAGCATGCGTGCCATGCAATCAGAAGCAAGGTGAAAACGTGTGGCTCTTCAGTGGTTGACGCCCATACAAGGAAATGTTTCTCTCTGGAGGGTAATCTTCACGCAGATGGTCCAATACATGGCTGATGATGTTGAGATTCTCTAGGTGTGGTAGTGTGACCCCTTGGAGAAGTAGGCTGGCACATGCGGAGGTTTGGATCACTTCTGGTACCCTAGCGAATTGATTTTCCTGAATAGAAAGGTTCCCTTCTTTCCCACGTTTTTGCTTGTAGTTGCTCCCAGTGTGCAAGAGATGACTTGATCTTCACTAGCTATAGTAAGTTGACCCTTTCGATGAGAATAAAGTGTCATGCAGAGGGAACAGAGTCTCTATGGCTCAATACGAATTGCTCTCAGTATCTCCAATGCGCCCCCAGCAGCAAAACCTGACACTTTTATCTTTTATTTCTCGATGTACTTGATCTTTGTTAAATTCTGAATACCCTTGAAGTACTGTTGATAGATCTGAGTGACCTATTTGGAAAGTGATTAGGGTAGATAGATTTCATTGTCGAAAACACTTGTTAGTTGATGTCTCATGCCTTCAACCCCAACTTGCTGTTGTGGCTACTATTGCTGTTGCTCTCGAAACCAATCTCAAGGTGAATAATAACAATAGATGTCTTTTTGGTTCGATCCAAGGTAATTTTTAGGGGCAAAATTTCGCCAATTGGCTATTTTTTGGGTTTTTTTCAAAAATAAATTCGTTATTTGGTCATTTTTAGTGTCTAATATCGCCTATATTTACATAAAATATATTTTTTTCATATTAATATTCGCCAAAATTTACACATTTCAGTGTTAATTTTATGTTTCATATTTAATATTCGCCTACCTATCTATAAACATGTTTTTTTCAATCCAAAACAATCGCCTAGAATACTATACTTAAGTATAATATTAGAATCCTTAAAAAATGCCATGGTTCGATCTATCTTCTTATATAGCTTTTATGGTTTGCATATAGCTTTTAGGGTTTGCATGACTTTACTTTTGCATGCATGCAAACCTAATTGCTCATTGACTTATGTAATATGAAATAAGGCCTGCATGCTCTGCATGCTTTTTGATATTTGCTTCGATGGCCTTTTTCTAATATACTGATGTTCCTTTTTGTTCCCGGTATTAAATGTCCTCAGTCAATTCCCTTTTCTTGATACGCGCTCGAACATATGGGAATTAAATAAGTTAATGGGTGTCTTAAATGTTTATTTAGAAGAGGACATTACAGTCCTCCCCGCTTGAAATTGCTTGATCTCAAGCAACTGTAAACCAGGATGCTGCAATACCTGTTCTCCTTCCCATGTGGCATCTTCAATAGGTATTCTTTCCATTGTACCAAGTATTCTCGAACTACCTTGTTTTTGAGTTTCCTTTCTTGAACCTGTAGGATCTTTTCTGGAATCAACACTAGGAGTCCTTGATCATCTAATGGAGGTAACTCGGTGGATGGAGCGATGTGTTTCCCCACTGTTTTCTTGAGATTTGATACATGAAATACATTATGAATTTTACTTTCCTTCGGAAGCTCCAGTTCATAGGCCACCTCCCCAACCTTTTTGACTACTTTGTAAGGACCATAGAAGTGAGTTTTCAGCTTCTCCGCCCCTTTTTTCTTGAGTGAAGATTGTCTGTAAGGTTGCCGCCATAAGTATACCAAGTCTACTACCTCAAAACTATGCTCAACCCTGTGTTTGTTTGCGTACAATTTTTGGTGGTTTTGAGTTGTCTGTAAATTCTCTTTTAGCACTTTAAAAATATCCTGACCGTCCTATACCCAATCTTTTGCCTTAGGTGCTCTGCTATCTCCGAAGACTAAATCTGCAAAGTTTAGTGTCTCATAGCCATATAAAGCCTTGAAAGGAGTCATCCCAATAGACATATGGTGTGTGGTATTATAGCAGTAAACACCCAGGTATAGCCATTTAATCCATGTCCTATGTTGCCTTGCTACATAATTTCTTAAATACCCTTCAATCCATTTGTTGTCTATTTCTATCTGTCCATCACTCCGAGGATGATAACTTGTGCTAGTAGCTAATTTTGTCCCAACTAATATGAAAAGCTTCTGCTAGAAGGAAATGGTGAATTTACTGTCTCGGTCACTGACAATAGTCTTAGGTAGTCCATGTTGTTTGAAAGCTTCTCGAAAAAACAAGTCTGCTACCTATGATGCAGAATTATCGGAAAGGATGGCAAAGAAGTAAGCAAAATTTGTTAACCGGTCTACTACCACGTATAAGCAATCTTGTCCCTGTACCTTGGGTAAACCTGTAATGAGGTCCATTGAGATGCTCTCCCATTTCTGCTTCGGTATAGGTAATGGCTGAAGTAACCCTACCGGATGAGTGTGTTCAATTTTATTCTTTTGGCACGTACTGCACTCTCTGACATGCTGTATTGCATCTTCCTTGAGGCCTTTCTAGGAGAACCTCTCTATAATCTGTTTGTAAATTTTCAAGAAACCCTGATGCCCTGATAATTGTGAATCATGCAATGCCTGTAAAACCTTTTTTGTTAAAGCTGATTCTGGAATTAGGTATACCTTATTCTTCTAGTAAATGATGTCATCGATCACCATGTACCTGTCATCCTGTATATGTCCGTCTAACAACTCATAAGTAAATTTATTTTTTAAATATTCAACCAAGAGATGAGACCTCCAGTCGATAGATATACTCATGAGTGATAAAAGGTTGGTCGTCTCGATAATGCATCTGCTACAACATTGTTTTTTCCCTTAACATATTCTATTTCAAAGTCATAAGACTGTACCTTGCTAACCCATTTTTGTTGCCGTTCATTCAACTCCTTTTGTTCTAAGAAGTATTTGAGGCTGTTGTGATCTGTCTAAATTTTAAACCTGCTTCCTACCAAATACTGCCTGAATTTTGTTAAGGCGTGTAAGATCGCTAGCATTTCTTTGTCATATATACAGTAGTGGTGTTCATAATCTTTAAGTTTTCTGCTTTCGAAGGCGATCGAGTGATGGTTCTGTATCAACACTGCCCCTATTCTCTCCCCTGAAGCATCACACTCTACTAGAAATGGCTGAGTGAAATCACGTAATGCCAAAACGAGACATGAACTCATAATTTTTTTCATCTTTTCAAAGATGTGTTGTGCCTCTCGTTTCCAGCTGAATGCCCCTTTCTTTGTAAGATCTATGAGTGGTGCTGTCAATTGAGAAAAGCCTTTAACATACCTCTTGTAATAAGTGCAAAGGCCCAAAAATCCCTTCAATTCTGTTACATTTTTTGGTGTAGGCCAATTCAAGATAGCTCTAATTTTTTCCAGAAGAACCTGTACTCCATCTGTGCTTATTACATGCCCTAGATATAACATTTCTTGCATACAAACTCACATTTAGACATTTTGGCGTAAAGGGATTGTTCTTCTAGAATTCCCAGTACTACATCTAGGTGTCTCAAATGTTCTTTCCAAGTTTTACTGTAAATTAAAATGTCATCAAAGAACACAAGTAAAAGCTTCCGCAATTGAGCCTTGAAGGTGTGGTTCATGCAAGATTGAAAAGTTGTCAGTGCGTTGGTGACTCCAAAAGGCATGACTAAGAACCTATAATGACCAAAGTGGCAACGAAAAGCTGCCTTTGCAATATCTTGATCCCTTACTTGGATCTAATGATACTCTGATTGGAGATCAATTTTTGAAAAGTACTTTGCCCCCTATAGCTCATCCATTAAGTCATGAATTCTGGGAATGGGGTACTTATTTTTGATATTTTTCTTGTTGAGGGCGTTGTTATCGATACACATTCGTAAGGTGCCATCTTTCTCTTTTACCAATACTACTGATGATGCAAATAGGATAAAACTTGGTCGTATGTAACCTAACTCCAACAATTCCTTAATTGTTTTTTCTATGTCATCTTTGTACCTTTTGGGATGCCTGTATGGAGTGGTGATGACTGCCTGTCTTCCCTCCTCTAACTCAATAATGTCCTCGAACCCTCTGTGTGGCGATCGAACTGCTGGAAGATCTATGAATACTCTGTCATGTTTCTGTTGCAATGCATGTATATATGTGGGATGTTGGGTGTTGTTATCTGGAGGTGTTTCTGAAAAGGGACAAAACATTCGGTTGACCACTCTATGTCTCCTTGTCTGAGTACGGCCTCCATCCTCTGTGATGATACTAGCTTGGGGGGATAAGTGTTCATGCCCCTTGTTACCACCTAAGTTGTACTTGGTGGATTTTTCAAGTAAGTCGGCAGGGTGTGAACAAGCACACTTGTTCATGATCAGAGTTCAGAAGTCCGCCAGCCTTTTTTTGGGAGTCTGTTCGAATTTTTTTGTAACACATGTTCATACCCCCTTGGGGAAATTGTAAAAAATGTTCTAGCATCATAAATTTTTATAAAAGGCTCGACTTCCAAGACTTGAGCATCAAGCCGACTAGCCCAGAGTGTTTTTTCCCTTGGTTATTATTGGTTGTTGAACAAACGACTAATAATTTCTGAGTTTTTCACTTACACCAAAGTTGGGGTAGTTGTCTTGGTGGTTAGGCCTTAGGAGGTTATTAGTGTCTTTGTGTCAATGTTTTTCAACATGCTAGGCATTCGATTTGAGTCGTATGGACATGTGCTAGGTCCCCCTAGAGTTTCATCTGGTTTCGAGAAAATAAAAATTTCCCGCAATATTAGGCTATTTTTAATGGTTTAATTTCAAAATTTCAAAATGTAATAAAAATCAGGTTTAGAGTCCGTTTTTGGAGTGGGGATGTTCGTTTTCACACTCAAAGCATCCTATTTACGCCAGGGACTACTTTTCATATCTTTCAGGCAGCTGTAACACCTTGTGGAGCATTGTTCAGCTAACAGAGCATCATTTTGGTGTTTTAATGCTAAATTGCGACAAATTGGCATAAAAAACAGTTGAAAAAAGTAAAAAAAAAAAAGTATTAAGATATGGGGTGGCATGGCATGGGTCCCCCATAATCATGCGACTCTTTTCCATGTGAAGGCTATTAAAACTTTGGATAGTTTTATAAGGTTTTGAGTAATATGTTGGAGGTATGACGTCAACTTCATGTGATTCTCGCCAACCCCATTCAAGGATGCGAGTAGTGGTTAAGTGTCTTCATCCAAAATGTGAAAGATTAAAGACTTTGGTTTAAAATCATTTGAGTGGCGAATATGGTTTAAGTGGAGATGATGTCAACCGTTAAGGATTCACGCTAGCTCCATTAAAGCTTGCGATTGCATGTTTAGGTGGACCCTCTTCATATATTGAGGTATTAAACCTTGGCTATATTAGGATATAGTGTGGTATGATATATTTGAGGAGATTTGAGTGGGTTATTAGAGGGATTGCCAACAAGCTTGCGCATGGGAGATGACGCCACCCTCAAGGCTCACGTTTGAGTGAGGTGGCAACCAATGAATGCTTGATGTGAGTTAGGTGAGTTAGGTGAGTGAGGTGGCATCCTCCTCTCCAGTTCTACTCCCCTTCCACTACACTTCAAATCAGTTAGACTCCAATCAACTGAGCTCCCTCTGCCAGTGTAGGTAGGACCCCCCTTGGCTCATTTTTGCTATTTAAGCAGGGCTCCTTTCCTCATTTTTGGATGGTCAGAGGACTGGAGGCTATGCCCAAGCTATGAAGCTTTATACTGTAATTATTTTTCTAATTAACAGAAAGACTTTGGAGGTCCATGGTGTGTTGCATTATTGTGTGGATGAATATTGTCACTGGCATATGAGGTAACTGTATTGCTTATTTTTTATTTGCTTAATGTGGCGATCTATCTGGCCTTAAGATTGTTGTTAACATATAGGGTAAATGATTCTAGTTTGATATCATTTAATATTCTCTGCTTATAAAGATCTAGGAGTAGCAGACTGTACTAGGTTGTACTTATGCTCTCTCAATCTTCATTTATTGAAATACCATATTTGATCCTCTTTGTGTAAGTATTGTTAGTGATGCAGGTTTCCCAGCTTGATTGGAGTGGATGATGTCGGTTGAATCTAACATTCTTAAAATGCTTAAGTAAATTAGTTCCTTTTAAAAGATTATTCAAAGGCTGATTTATTTAAGTACATTTCTAGATCCTAATCTTAAAGCTTTATTCTAAGTAGAAGTGGCTGATTACAGGTGGCTGGTTTTTCATTTTTATCGCCAGGACAAGGAGAAGTGCTCCCGAAAAATCAAGGATCTAAGTTGTTCAAAGACCTCCTAGAGCACCATTCTTGATCTTGTCTTTTTCTAAAAACCTGTAAGCCTTCGGATCCAGATCTGTAAGGACCGTTGGAATCCACCTCAAGCATTGTAAATACCATAATAAAATATTTGGAGTAGGCTCCTTCAGAGGGAGCCCGCTCTCCATCCCCCTGGGGGGATTTGCGTCGGTGCACTTTTTTCATGGTTTTGGTTTTGTTAGTGTAGTTTTGTTTTACAGTTCTCTATACTGTCATTTCCAATTTAATTTTTGTTGCAAAGTAATACAAATACTAACCCCACGACTTCTCGAGTTACCCGAAAGGGGAAAGAGATGCGTGGTAGGATTATTTAGAAAATCCTTGTGTTTTTACTGCTTTTATTTATTTTGTTTAGTAATTTACACCCCTTACTCTCCCGACTAGGGATTTAGCCCGAAAGAGATTCTTGGGGATTTTAATAAACAACCAAACACACTACAAATTTAAAATCCTTAAAAATTACCGAGGCTCTGTTGTGTATGCTCTGCACCACTGAGGTTGGACCGAACAATTGGCTGCATCAAAAGCAACGTGGGTGACTAGCTTAATTAGTTTTCGCATTTCAATTAACCTCCCCAAGTGAAAATCCAACGCCTCGATTTGATTCGTTGCGGTGGAAAAATCAACAAAGGAAGCGAGAACAACTGGGTGGTGACCTCGAGACACCGTTAGGCTACACCCTTGTTGGTGTAGTGTTGAACACGCCTCAGAGACTCCAACCAGCCCACATATTCCTTGCGGGGAGCTGCATCGGATAAAGGTTTTGGACATACTCCTCGTACCTTCGGGTATATCTGGAGTTCTCTTCCCCCCATAAGTTAATCAACTCATCTCCACATTAATTTAAAACTGACCAAGAGGACTTGCAACATTTTTCTTTCAACAACACAACAACACCTTTATCTGTGGACTCCATTTTGGCACTGGTTCTTTACATTATACAATCATCTATTTCTATGTGCTTTATATATCATGCATTGATCTTTATGTTGTTGTGCTTAAATTTTGTTGCAATATCTTGTTCTAATATTTACTTTCATCAAACTCCTAAACAACTCAATCATCGCCATTACTTTAAGCCTTAACAGCCTTAGCAACTAAATAGGGTCTACCCCCCTTGGCTTTGTTAGGAGTTGGCCTAAACAGAGGAGTCAAGAACAAGGTAATAGCCTTGACTCGAGACTTGCTCCCAAGGACACATCGAGTGGCTTGAAGATTTCTGCCACGTCCCCCCCAGGTGTGTGAAAGACGACAACACACCTCAAGACCACCCTTTTGCCAGTCCTATAATCCGTAGTATACTTCCTTATAGAATAGAGCCATTGAACCCCTAATACTACATTTGTATCTGTTACATTTACCACATAAAATGAGCCGGTCATATTATAGTTTCCTAGTGTGACATTTAGTTTGGGAATCCAATGGTTGCATGCCATGCTGTTATTGCATGCTACTATTACTGTGAACCCTTCAAATTCCTCTGTCTGAATACCTCGCCTAGCTACCCATGTTCCATCTATAAAATTGTGGGTTGCCCCACCATCAATTAACACACCTACTAGTGGCCTTGTACTACTCCCTTGTCTTGAAGAGTATGAAATCTGGGTACTCTCGATTATGTAGGAATAACTCCACCCTTTGACTCTTCTAGAAGTGACTCCTCCTCTGCTGCTCGAAGCTCCTCGATTGTTCCCTGTTCAGGCTCATCCTCATCCTCTTCACTATATGAGTAGACTTCTATATAGTGAGCTTTAGCTTTCCTTGCGCACCTATGACCTAGAATCCATGGTTCCTGACAAGTGAAGCACAATTTGTTCCTTCTGAGTTCCTTCCTAGTGTCATCATCCACCCAATTTTTCTTCGGCCTTTCTTGTTGGAAGGGTTTCTTGTCTTTGTCTTTAATTGGAAAATTTGTCTTAACTGAGAACCTATTCTTGGGAATTGAATCTGGTAGGGCTCGGGTTCTATTGATGGCATCCTGTAAAGTGTATGGTTTGTAGGCTTTCACCCACCCACGTAAAGGGTCAGTCAAATCTTCTGTAAATAACATAATCAACTTGCTCTCGGATACGTCTGTCACCATAATTGCCACTCTCTGAAACTTTGATACGAAGGCCTCGACACTGCTAGTCTGTTTGAGTTGTGTTAGCTCTCTAAAATGTATCTCTGGGTCCCTCTTATCAAACCGCTCTATAAGCCTTTGTGTGAAATCTCTGTATGAAGTGATGGTGTTGTGACGCAGTGTCACTAACCCATGGTACCACTGTTCATGAGCCTCGTCATCCAGATGTAAGGTAGGCAATTTAGTGGCATCCGTCTCAGTCATAGGGTTTAGTTAGAAATAAGTATCCAACTTCTGGATCCATATTCTCGTTGAACAACCGAAGGATCCGTTAAAATTAGGAATGGTCAACCTACCTACGGTCTTCTGTAATTCATAGTTTTGAGTAAACCCTCTGTTAAAATTCCTTGCCCGGTTCCTGCTTTTCATATTGCAGAAATCTGTGAATGACATAGCTGAATGGAACTCATCTCCCAAATCCCTGTATTCTTGTAGATAAGCCCCAAATGGTTCACTAGGTTCGTCTTACATGACTGGTCTTGCGATCAAATTTTCCAGAAAGTGAGGCATTGTAGGTTTGGAAGGTTTATTGTGTATGTGAGGAGTGTTTTGCATATGAGTGTATGCATGTTTCCCACTACTACTGGTGGATCCTCTATCTCCCGGTGAAATTGGTAGATTGTTCTGACCCTGCTTTGGCTTAAGAACCAACCTGTTTATAGCATGGCCCACCTATTTTTGTCCCTTAGCTAAGTCATTTAAGACGCTAACCAAGCTCTGGAATGCCATTTTGTCTTCATCTTCTCTTGTTCCCTTTCCTCTATCAGAGTGTATCCCTGTTGGGTTCATGTCTAAATCTGTGTCTTCCAATTTAATCTCTTCAAATTCTAGATCCTCTGTGCACCTGCCCTTGCTTCTTCTATAAGTCACAAAAGCAGTTTCTTTTGGATTCATTTATTGTTCATGTTCAAGCCCACAATTGGCGAGGAACATTCTCTGATACCACTGTAATATCCCTATTGATATTTTCTCCTTTGTATTGATAGTGTTTATGGTTTTGGTTCAAAGTCTCAGTGTTTTGTAGCTTAAGTTTGGATGAAATTAATTTGCATGCAATATGAAGAGTGTACACAAACAGCCAAAAATAACAATAACTGGAAATCACAATGAAATTAACTTTAGAGACATACCATTATTAATAGCTGGAGTATTTGAATATTTTGGAACAAGCATGCATTCCATGCAATCAAAAGTAAGCTAAAAACGTGTGGCTCTTTAGTGGTTGACGCCCATGCAAGGAAACGTCTCTCTCTGGAGAGTAATCTTCACGTAGATGGTCCAATACGTGGCTGATGATGCCAAGATTCTCTAGGTGTGGTAGTGTGATCCCCTTGGAGAAGTAGGCTAGCACATGCGGAGGTTTGGATCACTTTTGGTACCGTGGCGAATTGATTTGCCTGAATAGGAAGGTGCCCCTCTTTCCCACGTTTTTGCTTGTAGTTGCTCCTATTGTGTAAGAGATGACTTGATCTTCACTAACTATAGTAAGTTGACCCTTCCGATGATAATAATAGTGATATGGAGAAGGAACGAAGTCTCTATGGCTCAATACGAATTGCTCTTAGTATCTCCAATGCCCCCCCAACAACAAAACGTGACACTTTTATCTTTTATTCCTCGATGTACTTGATCTTTGTTGAATTGTGGATACTTTGAAGTATTGTTGATAGATTTGAGTGGCCTATCTGGAAAGTGATTAGGGAAGATAGATTTCACTACCGAAACACTTCTTAGTTGATGGCTCACGCCTTCAACCCCAACTTGCTACTGCGACTACTGCTACTGCTGCTCTTGAAACCAATCTTGAAGGTGAATAATAACAATAGATGCCTTTTTGGTTCGATCTATCTTCTTAAATAACTTTTAGGTTTTGCATATAACTTTTAGGGCTTGCATCAGTGTTGAAAGACTCTCCAAAAAATCATCGACTTTTTAAAAAGTCGCAATTTTTTCCCTACTGAAAAATCGTCTGGATAAAATAGCAATTTTTTCATTTGTCAAAGAGTCGCGACTTTTTCCAAAAAATCGCGACTTCTTCCAAAAAGTCTCTAAAATAGCAAGTCTTGACGTTTTTCAAAAAATCCCGACTTTTTTCACAAAGTCTCAATTTTGGATAAAATGGCTAATTTTCCAAAAATTAGCCATTTTAGCCATTCTGTTGTATACTAACACCTTTCCTATACTATATAAATATTTCAAAACTTTGTTGTATTTGAAGATCAAACCATGCAAGGATAAGCTATACAAAATATGTATACATTTTTCAAAGATCACAATGGTAATTGAATTATCTTTTTTCACTATTAGGGAATTTTTTGAGCAAACATATTTTGAGTGATCATCATAGCACATTATAAAAAAAAGATAGCAATGTTTCAAGTGGTAGATGAGTTAAGGCTAAATGTGAGGCTCATGTCGGAAATTCAATTTGGGAGGAGTGAAAAATACATCTATGATTAATCACCAATACATAACAAGAAATACATTTAATGGATGACAACCAAATCAATAAAATATACCTTTCAAAAATTAGGTTTAAGTCATAAGATGGAGGGACAAATAAAAAGCATTTATGAAAACCTTATATAAACCTAATCATTGGAGTAGGGAAAAATATGAAGTATGAATGGAAAATAAAATAAATTGTGAAGTAAAGATATAATGAAAACGAGAAACAAGTAATAAGTAGAAAGGAAACTTGGGAAGAGAGCATTAATATTAGATAGCTAGATGCTAGTTTTCCTCGGATACATTTATATATGTGATGTCATGTTGTATTGGTTATCCAATTTTGAGTCCTTGAATGGAAAACTATGATGTTTCAGGATACAGTATCGACTTTGATGTATAATTTTACATTTGGCATGACTGCATGATGATGATATATATCAGTGCTTTCTCCATAATTATGTTCCAATGTGTTTATCTGATGTTATTGTTGCTTTAAATGTTTAAAATTCTGAAAAAAAATGAATGTATTTTGTATTTTTTAATGGTTGCCAACTTTAGCCTATTTTTCGCCGATGTTGCCGAGAAGTTGTAATCGGGACCCTTGTTGGCTTTTTGCCAATGCCGACTTTTGCAACATTGGTTTGCATGACTTTACTTTTGCATGCATGCAAACCTAATTGCTCATTGACTTATGTAATATGAAAAAGGCCTGCATGCTCCGGATGCTTTTGTTCTATAAAAAAATATAAATCTAACATATATATATATATATAAATAATATCATTAATATGAAATGCTAATAATTCGTTAATTAATTAAATCAAGAGACATGCCTTTTACCAAGGGCACGACGGGCTTATATAAGACCCACCATTGTAAATGTAATTTCACGACTTATCTTATCAAATATATTTATTACATCCATACATGGATTATTAATCTTATCTGCACTGGGTATTTCAGTTAGAAACAAACTTTCTCTGTTTTAGTGGTATCAGAGCCTTTTCTTGGGTGAACTGATACTAGCTTTTAGCGAAATAATTATTTGGAGGATCTCCAAACTGGGTCTTTGACCAGCACCTACCTCCACGCGTTCCACGTGCCTCTATGTCCCGCGCTTACCCACTCTCACATTCCCTTCATCCCACGCCCACGACTCTCGTTCCATCTGCAATTGCACTCCCACTCATATCCCTTACCCCTGCTTGAGCTTTCCCAACGCTTCTGCTCCTGTGCTCTTTCCATCTCATCCCTGCGCGCCTTCTCCTGCCACTTTCCACCTTTGCGACCTCCCCTCCTGTGCACTCCTTGCGCTCCCTCTTATCCCACCTTGGCTTGTCCCCCATCCGTGCAAGTCCACTCGCACTAGCTCTCACACATCCTCCAAACACTCCACACGGCTCCCCCCTTCTGTTGCTTGTTGCTCCACGCAGCTCCCATCCTTCTCCTCTCGCGCACCTTCTTGTTTACCCTCTTCACTGCTTCACGCGAACCCTAATCCTCCACCATCCGCCTGCTCCACGCAGTTCCCACCGTTGCAACCTCCACTGTGACTCCCCTTTTCCCTTCCCCAACACCGCACTACTCACTTCCATCTTCACTGCACCCCTCAGTGCTCACCCGCGCTACAATTCAGTGTTCTTCCCACCGTTTTGCGACCCCCTCCATCGTTAGCAGCTCCCCATCGTGCTGCGACCCCCACCTCCTAGCCTTCGCAGCTTGTCACTCATCCCCCATGCGGCTAGTTGTCCCTGCCACACCGCATTCTGCCACTGCCCTCTATCTTCCCTTCCAACGTTGCTTCGTCTTGCCACGCGCACCCCAGCACTCCCACGCACTCTTCTCCTCTCCCATGCGCGCTCCCACCTCCTGCAGCTTCCTTTCCGCAGCCCTTCCGCTCCACGTGCCACCGCCACCCCGACTACCTCTGGCTGTTGCCGTCCGCCTCGTTATCCTCCTACTGCTCCCGTCGCATCATCACAATTGGCCACAATAATTAAAAAAAATATACATAATACTTTTTGTTTTAATAATAGTATATCATTATTATTTAAAAAATAATAATAATAATATATTATTAATATTAATTATATAGTTAAAAAACTATATATTAAATTATATATATGGTTTAAAAAAAAGGTTAATAGTAATAATATTATTAATTTATCAATTAATAATTATTATTATTAAAAAAAAGAAAAAAAAAAGAGACTAAGTCCATGAAATCAAGTATCGGAAGACATTGAAAAGTCATTGAAGCCAATTGCGGAATTGTTAAAAAAAAGTTATGGATTCCATATATAAATCTAAATTTTAGACCAATTGTTCTTATTGTGAAATGGAATTCCAATATCTGACAATTTTTAAGAATGGCAATCGCTCCTGTCCAATATGTGGTAAATATTTTATTATGAAAGACGAACAAAGTAACTCATAGTTGCAATCACAACAACTTGAAAACGAATTAGGATACTACAAGGAAAGCAATAAAAACTTACAAATTGAAAATAACAAAGAGAAGTATTTTAGTGATTTAATAAATACCAAATTGAAAGATCATATTTGGGAGTCCAGTAAACAAACTAAGGAATTTGAAATTGCGAGAAACAAATTCGACAAGGACATACAAGAACGAAATGAAGAGATCTCTCGTCTAAGAGATCATAATCATAAATTGCTGCTTCAAATCAAGAAGACGAAGGATAAAACACAATGCAATCAAAAGTTAGAAGCGAAGATTCAAGATCTCCAGCAAAAATTACGGGGAAAAGACAAAGAAAATTCCTCCCTGAAGAAGGTTATTCAAGAACTAGAGGAACAAATTGAGAAGTTAAAAGAGTACGAAAAGTCGCAAGATGACAAGTTCAAGAAGATTCAGAGTAATGACATTCCACTGGAGAACAAAGTAACGCAAATCTAAATGTAAGCATACAGACTTTCTAGATGACAAATTCAAGTTGAGGAAGAAGAAATAAATACAAATTCAGTCTTTGTCACAGTTCAAAAGGAAGCCAATCCAGTAGAAAAACAAACAACAAAAACTCCTTATCGACACCCCAATTATAAACATCATTTTGACCAACAATAGGGTCAAAATGAACATACACAGAAGAGTCATGTTGTTAGACAAGCAAGAACACCAAATCAACATACTAAGCAACAAATGAGAAGAACCACCCCACAAAGCCATCAAATAGCTCTGATGAAGATAAATCTCGGGTGGACCACATCAGTGACGATGCGACATTTCTTCTTTGGAATTCGTAACTCGTATCGTCTCATTTCATCAAGTGTCGCAATTACTAGAAGAAAGAGTCTAGAGGTGATGGTTCGAAAAGAAAATCAGACGTAAGCCTCGTCTTCTCTAAGCTTTGAGGACAAAGCTTCTCTACGGGGAAGGCAATGTTATATAAAAAAATATACATATAACATAATATATATATATATGTTACAAATATCGTGTTGGCGAATATATCGCTGAGGGTCCAAAAAGAAATTATCGGATTTATCGGCGAAAATGTTGGCAAACATCGGCAATATATCGACAAAATAAAAAATACAAAAATATTAAAAAAATACAAAATACAAAAAATGACAATACATTCGAAAAAATAGGCAAATATTGCCATAAAATTGGCAAATATCGCGAAAAATTAGCAAATATTGCAAAAAAATCGGGAAAAATTGCCCAAAAAAGGGGAAAATATTAGGGCGATATATTGCCGATATATCGCCAGTATATCGCGATGTTGCCGATATATCGGTGATGTTTGTAACACTGAGATATATATATATAATATCATTAATATTAAATGCTAATAATTCATTAATTAATTAAATCAAGAGACATGCCTCTTAGTAAGGGCATGATGGGCTTATATAAGACCCACCATTGTAAATGTAATTTCACGACTTATCTTCTCAAATATATTTTTTACATCCATACATGGATTATTTATCTTATCTGCACTGGGTATTCTAGTAAGAAACAAACTTTTTCTGTTTCAGCTTTTTGATATCTGCTCCGATTGCTTTTTCTAATATAAAAATGACCGAATAATATTGAAGGGATGTTTCTTTCTGTTCTCGGTATTAAATGTCCTCAGTCAATTCCCTTTTCTTGATACCTGCTCGACCCTATTGGAATTAAATAGGTTAATGGGTGTCTCAGATGTTTATTTATAAGAGGACAATACACTCCCCCTACACCCTTGGGCAAGTTTGAAGTCATTTGGACAAGTTTTGCGAAGGTTTTGGACACATTTGCCTAAGTCAGTCAAGGAAATCAGGAAAACTGACAAAGAATTAGAATGACAAATTTTTGGAAAGTGCCTTAAGTCACTTATAGAGTGGAAAAATTGTTTCCTAAAGTCAAGTTATGTTCCTAAGGTGACATTAGAGGCAAACCCCCCCCCATGCAAGTGTATCACAAGTTTGAGGTTGCCTCCCTAGGGGGGCGCCTCCCTCTTCATGGAAATTGAGATAATTGAAAATAAACCAGAGTAAGGGTTTCCACTTTGGTGGTCCCCCCCTTTGAGCCTAGAATGAAGATTACAAATATTAGAGGGTGGTTTCCCCCCATTTCTATTTGATTTCTTACCCTAGGAGGCACCCCCAAAAGAAGCGCGCCCCCCTCTTTGAGCTCCCACTTTCTCATTTTGACAAGTGGCTTTTATGCACTTGGGCTCTCTCCTCACCCATTTCCTATTTAAGGAGGCTTCCTCTCCTCATTTGGGCTACACAATCTGAGATGCTCTTGCTCGCTCTCTTCTTGCTGCTCTCATTCTTCCCCCATTTTTGGGCCATTGTAATTTTCAGCCATTTGGCTTAGTTAATTGAAATCTTTGGAGGAATCTTCTGGCCCATTGTGTTCTTGGACGATTTGCTTCCATGCTCAAGTAGCTACTCAAGTTTGGGAGGCCAAAAAAACAAACTTAGTTGCTTTGGTGAGGTTTATGGTAATTTATTTGCCATAGATTATGTGAGTTTTCGTTTTTGTAGTAAAGAATTTCATACATTTTCTTAGTTGAAGTTTATGATTTCTTTGCTCATTATATAAATCTCACCCTTTTTAGTTGTGTAGCAAAGATCTCTTTAGTTGCAGGTTATTTGGATTGACGAGTTGGATTCCTCGGTTGGATGCCCCAATTTTTCAAATCTTTAAAAGCAAAGGGCAAAATTTATTTTTCTTACATATAAATTTCTGCATATTGATTTTAATTTGTCGAATGTTTTAAAGTTGATGTAGCCTTTCACTTACTCAATTTTATTTGAAGTTATTTACTTGGCAATTTTGTTGAAACTATGTATATATTTTTCACCAACATTCAAACTTTCCCAAATTGATTTTGGGCATCTTCTATGATTTTCTGTTTGCTGGTTTTTAGCAGGTCGGTGATAAAACGAGGAGAAACTCTGTCAAATTTCGGTTGTAGAAGGGTGCAAAGGATACAATAAAGGAAGAGTTTCAAGGCCATCACCCAGAAGGTGTGAAAATGCCTCTTTGTTCTCTTTCTTTTTCGTTGAAATTTCAGTCATTTTAACAAGTCCAAAAGAGTCCCTTGGACTCGATTTTTTGTTGCATTTCAAGTTGTATTTGAATTTCCTTTGTTTGCTATCCATTGTTTGCAACGAAAGTTGGGCTTGCCCACCCTTGCATAAGCCAATTGCTGAATGGCTTGGGGTTAGTTTAGTTTGTATTTCTTTTCAAATTTTTGTTTGCCCACACCTTGCAAGTGATTCGGCTTTGCCATCCTTCAAAATCGTGTTGGCTTGTATTGTATTTTCTTTTATTTTCATTTTTCCCACACCTTGCATGTGAGTCTGCTTCGCCACCCTTACAATATCGTGCCGGCTTGTATTGTTCATAATTGTTAATTCCTTTGTTTTTTTAGAGTGAAATCAACCTTGCCTCGCTTTGGCCTCGTATTCACTCCTCTTGTCGGTTCGTCCGATCCTAGGTGACAATAAAGGGCGAGAGATTGAATGTAATATCCCAACTGATATTCTATCTTGTTTAATAATATGTTTGTGGTTTCTATGCTTCAGGTGTTCTAGAAATGTAGTAAAATTTTGTATGCAAAACAGTGCCGTGCCAAAAGGCCCTAAAATTTAGTAGATTTGGAGAAAAAATAGGGAATACGACTCAACTGGATTTGAGGAACATACCAATAATTATAGCTGTGATAGTTCTGCAATATAAATGATACATGCATGCCATGCAAGAGAAGTAGCCTAGAAAACGTGTTGCTGCTCCAAAAGGTTTGCCCATGCAATAAAAACGTCCCTTCTTTGAATGATGATTATGCCGTAATTGTTCCAATACTCGTTGGATGAGGCTGAGACTTTCCAGACCTGGTAGTGTACCCTTCCCGGATATTCTGATGGGCGCATGCAAGAGTTCTAACCTCTCTAAGACCAAAAGCGAAGTGTTTCCTTCTGAGGGAGTAACGCCCTTGTTTCACACGTGTGGAGCTGCTATCTCTCTCAGATGTACATTCTATAGCTTGCTGAGCTCCTAGTATAATAGTATGCCCCTTCCGAGAAGAATGGAAGTGACATGCGAAAGAAATATTGAGTTCCTGAATCCCAGTGAATTGTTCTTGTATTTCCACCTGTTTCCAACAGTAAAACATGAACCTGCAATAATATATTCACCTACATGCTGGATCTTTGAATAACATTGAATACGATGAATAACTGATGGTGGATCCGGGTGGTTTACCTTGAAATGATTAGGGAAGATAGATTTTGCTGTCGAAAGCACTTGTTAGCTGTAGACTTCTATCTCCAACCCCAACTTGCTGCTGCGGCTACTGCTGCTGCTGCTCTCAAAACCAAACTGAAAGATGATAATAATCATGGATGTCCTTTTGGTTCAATTAACCTTCTTATATAGCTTTTAGGGTTAGCATGTCACTTTTAGGGTTTGCACTTTACTTTTTGTATGCATGCAATTGTAATATCTCATTGACTTAAGACTGAAGAAATAAGGCTTGTATGCTTTGCATGCTTTATGATAATAACTCTGATGGCCCTCTTTACTGTACTGATGACTTTATAATACTGAATAATTGTTCTAATATTGTCTCGGTATTAAATGTCCTCAGTCAATTCCCTATTTATTAGTAACAGAACATTACAGTCCTCCCTCGCCAAAGATTGCTTGTCCTCGAGCAATGCCAACGCAACTCCACAATCAATAAACTGAACCAACTAAATCTGGGGATGATCCAAGGTCCCAAATTATCCTAGGAGATCTATAGCACCCTCTGCTCAAAACACTGCACTGTACCATCACAAGATATCCCATCGAAGCCTCCTATAAGTAGAGTAACTAACCACGGTGTAAACGAGGTACCATCACAAGAGACCTCCTGAAAGCATCCTCTAACAATCACTAAACTGCCAGTCGCTGTAATCCCAGGGTCCCAAATCAATCTGAGAATTGCAGAGGTCAAAATGCATCCACTGCTACCCTGCGTAGTATCGACACAAGGAGCATCCTGTAGACTCCTAAGTAACCCCATCAGTAAACACTGTATCCATCCCTCGTAAGGTCTCCCACTTGGATCCCAATGCAAACTTGTGCATTTTTCATCCCAAATATCCCAAGTCTCTTGTGGGACTATACCCATGGCTAGGAATGTCTTCCCAAGAATCGCCCACTCAATAGGACACCAACTCTTAATCTCTATCCAATCCAACCCCCAAAAAGGACCTTGTCCATAAGCACCATCACAAGGAATAATCCTACCAAGCTGACATTCTGCCCTTCTTCTTTCAACTAGAATGCTCATATACTGTTGCCCAATTTCTCGATCCGGGCCAACCTGTAAAAACCATCCTCCATTATGTAGATGTGGACTCAAGCTACTGCAAGCCTTGTCTATGTACTCCTGAAGATGACTGCTTTGAAATACAATAGTATGTTTCTTCTGCTACGCCATCAAGGAATCTAACTGCTCTTTAATACTAAAAGCCTGACCGCTGACTCAGTACATACAATTTGAAGAACTGTAAGCTCAACATATCGCTGTAATATGGTGTCCCAGAGTATCTTGGTCCTCTCTTTCATTGCTTCAATGCTTTCTTTAACATGTTCAATCTTCTTTCGGTGACTATCATCTGGGAGCTCTATCTCATGTCTGTATAGACTCTCCCTAACCTCCATGTGCGACTGCCCACTGTCTCGACTGCTGTGCTCATTGCCTTGCACCTCATATATCTTGCCTGTCATAACTATTTGGACTCCTGCTGTAGGTGATGAAGAGTGTACCAACTCCAACTCATCACACGACTTGTCCACAATCTAACTATCGGATGTGTTGGTGTCGCTAGACTCACAGGATGTCTCTATTGCTATCTCCTCATGCACATCCTCATCATGTACTGTTAACTCCAAATCAAGCTCACCATCAACCTGTACTTTGGGCTCATCTTTCTCCACTCCAACTATGTTTTTAAGGAAATCCTGATCCAAATCCTTGGGTTGGCTCCCAAACTTGATGGTGTAATAGTCTTGAAAGGACAATGTTGCACATACCTCATCACCCAAGGCTAGATATTCTCTATATCGAGGCAAGTGGTGCTAACCTCTGTAAATTTTCAGTCAAAACCCTTCTCATTGTCTTCATGTTCAAGCCCACAGCTGGCCAGGAACATGCTCTGATATTCTATGTTGTTTGATAATATGTTTGTGGTTTCTATGCTTCAGGTGTGCTAGAAATATAGTAAAAATTTGCATGCGATACAGTGGCGTGCCAAAAGGTCCTAAAATATAGCGAATATGGAGAAAAAATAGGGAATACGACTCAACTGGATTTGAGGAACATACCAATAATTATAGCTGAGATAGTTCTTCAAGATAAATGAGACATGCATGCCATGCAAGAAAAGTAGCCTAGAAAACGTGTTGCTGCTCCAGGAGGTTTGCCCATGCAATAAAAACGTCCCTTCTCTAAATGATGATTATGCTGTAACTGTTCCAATACTCGTTGGATGAGGCTGAGACTTTCCAAACTTGGTAGTGTACCCTTCTCGGATATTTTGATGGGCGCATGCAAGAGTTCTGACCTCTCTAAGATCAATTGCGAATTGTTTCCTTTTGAGGGAGTGATGCCCTTGTTTCACACGTGTGGAGCTGGTATCTCTCTCAGATGTGCATTCTATAGCCTGCTGAGCTTCCAGTATAATAGTATGCCCCTTCCGAGAAGAATGGAAGTGACATGTAGAAGAAATACTGAGTTCATGAATCCAGCTGTTTCCAGCAGTAAAACATGAACCTGCAATAATATATTCACTTAAAGGTTGGATCTTTGAATAACATTGAATACGATGAATAACTGATGGTGGATCTATGTGATCTACCCTGAAGTGATTAGGGCAGGTAGATTTCGATGCCGAAAACACTTGTTAGCTGAAGCCTTCCGTCTCCAACCCCAACTTACTGTTGCTTCTCTCAAAACCAAACTCAAAGATAATAATAATCATGGATGTCCTTTTGGTTCAACTAACCTTCTTATATAGCTTTTAGGGTTAGCATGTCACTTTTAGGGTTCTTTACCTTTTGCATGCATGCAATTTTAATTGCTCGTTGACTTAAGACTAGAGAAATAAGGCTTGCATGCTTTATGATAATAACTCTGATGGCCCTCTTTAGTATACTGATGACTCAATAATACTGAATAATTTTTCTAATATGCTCCCGGTATTAAATGTCCTAAGTCAATTCTCTATTTATCAGTAATGTAACATTACATTGAATTGGCTAGATTAATAGGCACTTTAACCATTTATTGCAATATTGGGAAAATAAGGACTTGTTGTGGAGCTAGAGGGGTGGAGGCTGTTGGGAGCCTCGTGGCACTTAGTGTCCTCTTGTTGAACACCCTACTTGTCCTTGGGATTGATTTGTGGAGCTAGGAGGGAGCCTTGTGCTCTCTCGTTGAACACCCAACAATTTCTCTCAATTGAGGGATAAGGGTTAGAGGTAGACACACTAGTTAACTTTGCATTCTTGTGTTACCACCATTCACACACCTGGGGGGGAACGTGGCAGAAATCTTCAAGCCACTCGGTGTGTTTGTGAGGGCAAGTCTTGAGTCAAAGCTGTCACCTTGTTCTTGACTCCTGCGTTTAGGCCGACTCCTAACGAAGCCAAGGGGGTAGACCCTATTAGTTGTTAAGGCTGTTAAGGCTTTACTGTGATGACGATTTAGTTGATTTTTAGGAGTTTTTGACAAGAAATAAACAATCGAACAAGATATTGCAACAAAAATATTTAAAACACAACAACATATAAATTAACACATGATATGTGAAGCACACAGAGGCAGATGATTGTATAATGTAAAACTAGTGCTAAAAAATGGAGTCCACATATAAAAAGTGATGTTGTATTGCTGAAAGAAAAGTGTTGCAAGTGCTCTTGGTCAGTTTTAAGTTAATGTGGATATGAGTTGATTAACTTATGGGGAGAAGGGGACTCCAGATATACCCGAAGGTACAAGGAGTATGTCCAAAACCATTATTCGATGTGGCTCCTCGTAAGGAATATGTGGGTTGGTTGGAGTCTTGGAGATGTGTTCAACACTACACCAACAAGGGTGTAGCCTAACGTTGTCTCAAGGTCGCTACTCAGTTGTTCTTGCTTCCTTTGTGGATATTGCCACCGCAACGGATCAAATCGAGGCGTTGGATTTTCGCCTAGGATGTTAATTGAAATGTGAAAACTAATTAAGCTAGTCACCCACATTGCTTTTGATGCAGCAACTGTTCGGTCGAACCGCATCAGTGCAGAGCATACACAACGGAGCCTGGGTAAAGTTTTAAGGATTTTATGTGCAATGTGTTTGCTTGGTTAGATGTGAGAAATTAATTAGTGCGCATTCTTGCTTTTGATTATCCCAAAGCTTAGGGCGAACCTATGATGGGCAAGAGCATACACGGGAATGGCAAATTGTTGATTCAAATTTGGTATTGTAAGATGAGATAGTGAAAGCGATGAGACTAATTACTACGATAAGGATTATCTTTTCCCCAACAGGCAAGCTCTTTGGGTACTTTGGTAGATCAATGCCGGGTTAGTATTACTTTTAACAACCAAAATAGAAAAATGATGCCTCAAAGGAAAAGAAATTACAATAAAACTACACTACTTCCTACGACAAAGAGTATCTTTTCCCCAATCGAATGGATTCTCTTGGGTAACTCGATAAAGCAATGCCGTATTAGTTCTACAAACAAAAGCAAAGATTTTATTGATTGCGTTATAATCAAACTAAAACTAAACATAATCTAAAAACTTGCAAAAAATAAATAATCACACAATGGGCAGATATAGGCTTCCCCCAAATGGGGGAAGGGGGTTGTGGGAGCCGTAATCCCACTTGCTTTTTTATTGATGATTACTTACAATGCTTAAAAGAAAAAGAAACGCCTTTTGACCCTTGAAGAATGGGTAAAAAAGGCTTACAAATATGTTGAGGGAAGAAAGGGAAAGAGGGAGCAGGATGGTAGATGGATCGTGGGTGCTCCGGATGGCCCAAAACTTGGTTTTTGGCAACACCTCCCTCTCTTTTTTCTCCGACCTGCTAAAAACCAGCAAGCTAATATGATTAGAAGATGGTGGTATGCACAAAAAACAAATAAATTTTTTAAGTTTTGCTACTCTGAAAAAATTTGGAATTTTTTTATAAGTGTAAATACCAAAAAGCAAGCCTAGATCTAGTTAAATAATGAAGCTTTGAACGTGTTTTTAGATCTATTTATTCTAACATGCTAAAACAAGTAGATTTGAATGAACAAAGCTTTGAAGAACTAGATCTACTTAATTAGCACATTCAGAACAAAGGAATTGGAAAGAAAGGAGAATTGGGGTTTGAAGAGATGGACAGAACACTTCAAGCCTTGTTTTATCTTTCTATGATTACTTTGGAACCCTGCAATAATAGAATTAGTCTTGTAAAAGTGCTGAAGAGAAGAGAAGAGACAACTGAGTTCCAATCCTCCTTCGTATTTGTGATCTGCAAAACTATGAGAAAATCCTTGCACAAAAATATTAGATCTAGCATGTTATAAAACAAGAAACAAAAAAGAGTTTCAATACCATAGTTACATATATCGGCGATATCGTGATATATCGCGAGTCATTCCCCTTGGCGATATATCGCCACTAAAAAATCGCGATATTTTCGATATTTTGAATATATCGCGATATATTCAATATGTCGCGATATATTGGGAATATATCGAGAGATTTTGGAAAATATCGCCCTGCTAAATAAATTTGCACGAAATTTGAAAAAATATTTTGAATATATTGCGATATATTCAATATGTTGCGATATATTGGGAATATATCGGGAGATTTTGGAAAATATCGCCCTGCTAAAAAAAATTGCAAGAAATTTGAAAAAAAATTCACGGGTTAAGTTTTTGGCATTGTTATTAAAACTAAATATATTAAATTCTTAAAATAATAAATGGTAATATTAAATTCTTAAAGTAAAAGTGACATTCTCCTTTACTTTCATTTTCTATCCTTTTACTTAAATTTTTAACATTGCCATTAATAGTTTCGGGATGTTTGAGAGTGGTTCCAACCTCATCGGACTTCATATGCAAAAAGTAGAATTTTAGATCCCTTTTAGAATTCAAGAGACTTAATAGTTTTCAGGATTTCAAGATTTCAACAATTCCACTGGATTTTATCAAGTATGAGGGTATGGGATTGGCATTTAATCAAGCACATCAACCCATCCTTGTACCTTGATGTTGGTGGCATTGACTATTGAAATCTTTTATCATGACCTTAATAAAAATGTACCCTTCACTCATTAAACATGGTAAGTTTCATCAAAATTGTAGAGTAGTTGGACCTTCACCATAGCTTAAGTAGTTGGAGCTTGCAATTTGATGCCTAACTCATCCAAAGCACCTACAGGACCCCTTACTGCTTCCAGAGGAAGAGTGGTGCCCCTTGCCTATAAAAGGGGTAGAGGGGATCGATGATTTCTACTATTTATCATTGTATCATGTAGTATCTAGATGCCTAATGAGTCATGATGATTAATTTCTTGAGAGACATTTATTTTGATCATTTGATGTGATTTTCTATCATTCCATCAAGAACATTTTTCAATATTTTCAGTTTATAACTTTATAGTTGATATGTGATCATGATCCACCATTTGACATCTTATGCATCTTATATATTAGTTGTATTTTAATATTTATGTGGAAATGTGTTTATTTGATGTTGTTGTTGCTTTAGATGTTAAAAAAATTGAAAAAAAATGTTTATTTTTGTATTTTTTAATGCAAAACGACATTTGCCGATATTTTCCGATATTTTCGCCGTTGCTGCCGATAAGTTTCATTCCGGACCCCCGGCGATATATTCGCCGACACGATATATGTAACTTTGTTCAATACACTTGAGTATAGTTGGCTACTCTCCTATGTTGGACACAATGGCCACACTGAGAGGAGGGGGTGAATCAGTGTTTGAGCAATTTAAACCTTTTTACTTCTATTAGTCAATCAGAGTATATCAATCATTATGTCATCAATTGCATAATCAAATTCATCATGAGTCATAAGCACAACACATCAAAAGAGACACACGAATATATGGAATTTTGATCTTTATTTATTGTACATAGAAGACAACAATCTTCTTGATTACAATCAACACCAACTGATGAAAATAGCACCAACTCTCATAACAGGACCCATCCTGGTTTTCTTAGCCCCAATTAAGAAGGGTTTGAGGAGTCCAATCCTTAAGTGCAAGATTCTTCTTGCAAGCAATCATATGGCTCTGCTGCACAACCAACCTCTGCTCTGCACAACAATCTCTGCTCATCACTCTGCTGGTCAATCTGCTCATCACTGTTGCTCATCATTGTTGCTGGTCATATGTTGAGTCATCAGTATATACTGATAAGTCATTTCATTGCCATACACTGCTCATGTACATCATTATACACCTCATCATACACAATTACTGAACAAGTAATTCTACTCTGCTTTCATTGCACCTAAGGAATGCATCATCATGCATCATCATCATCTCAGTGTGCACCGTGTATGCATCATCAACATCAAGTATACATCATAGTGCATAGGAGAGCATCATCACACTTCTTGAAGATCAAAAGATGAAGAAATAGTAGAAAACCAAAATAAGCTCTAGATCATGTCAGCACATAGCCCTCGTAACAAGCTTTCCAATGAGCCAAGAGTTTTGTAATTCCAATTCCGTATGGGAAAGTTATGCCAATTTTAGTGAAGTTGCCCATAAATTCCTCCTCCACAAAGTTTCGCACTTTTCTCCAAGAGTTGTGGAAATACTGAGAGAATTGATGATCAAATGAAATGTTTGATATATTTTTGGAGTGTGAGAATGTGTTTAAATACACATTCAAGTGGACATATCTCATGTTGGCTGACTTGTCTTCAATGGTAATAATTTTTATTAATTTGAATTTTATTTTTGACTTTAAACTTTTTACCACCTCAATGGTCAACCTTATGTATTTTTATTATTTTTCTTACCACCTCAATGGTCAACCTTATGTATTTTTATTAATTTTCTTTTAAAACATCCTTCAAAGTCAACCACATCATTTAAAATTCATAGGAGTGTGTCCTCCACATCTTCATAGGGTTGCATCAAGCCACTAGGGATTTTAATGGCATGCCATGTGCAAAGTGCCATCATGGGCTTCAAGCTTGTCACTAAATGGACCATCATCAAGCCAATATGTGACATCAAGTGCAAGCAATGGGCATCAAGGTCTTCACAAGGTTCCATGATTTCATTAAGTAACCAAAGACCACATCATCATGCCATCTAACCATGT
This sequence comes from Pseudotsuga menziesii, assembly GCA_001517045.1. Classification (NCBI taxonomy): domain Eukaryota; kingdom Viridiplantae; phylum Streptophyta; class Pinopsida; order Pinales; family Pinaceae; genus Pseudotsuga; species Pseudotsuga menziesii. Next base: position 352,064 of record LPNX010643268.1, read on the forward strand.
CAAGTGCAAGTAGTGGGCTCCATGACCTTTGCAAGGGTATCAGGGTCTTCATCAGGGGTTCCATGGGCTTCTTCATCATATCAGGGGTTCCATAGCTTGTCAAGGACCATACAAGGTCATCATCATCATATAAGAGCTCCATGACCGCAATAAGGGTTGCAAGGTCATCAAACCACTAAGTGTGGGTTCAAGGGCTTCATTAGGGCTTCTTCAACAAGCAAGAGGCTTGATAGGCTTCTTCAACCACCTCAACCACACTAGGAGACCCTCAAGGGTCAAGATCCATCATGACATCATCTGTGGGGTGGTTGGGTCTTCTCATGGGGTACTATGATACCATCAGAGCATGAATGACCGCATAATGGGTCATTAATGCTTCTCCAACCCATCTAGGGGTTCTCCATTGTCCATCAAGGCTTCAGGACCATCTCCAGGGTCTTCAACACCATCAGCAAGGTCTTCAGCATTTTCAACAAGGTGGTGGCTCCAAGATCCATCCTTGTGGGTACAAGGACCTTGTCAACTGGGTACAAGGTGCTTCAAGGCACAGACCCATTGTGTAAAGGGTCCAAGGCTCAAACCTATTTTGTAAGGGGTCCAAGATACTGCAAGTGGGACTTGGTGGCATCAATGACAACCTGTGGGGCCATTGCAAGTCCATGTTGGCATCAATGGCAATTTCATCAACATCCTATCTCTTAAAAGTAAAGCACAAGTAAACAAGTTAACAACTGTAAATGCTTACTCTATGTGTTATAGAATAACCCTTTGTTGCCGCCTAATCCACACTTTAGGGCACAAGAAAGTCAACAACCTTCTATGTGTGTCCTTGGGGGCAAGAGAGAGTTGGGGACCACTGTCACCACAGTCCACAACTCCTCCGTTTAGGCCAGATCCTAATGGAGCCAAGGGGGGTAGTCCCTACGGAAGACTATATTCCTAAGTTTATTAACAATTGAGTTGAAATAATCTTTATTATTAGGTAAAAGGCTTAGGTTTTACTATTTACTAAGGATGACAATCAACCAATGCAAATGCAATATTTCTCAAATGACAATCAAGCCGTTATTCAGATACAACTAGTGCCTAAAGAGTGGAGTCAGAGAATGCAGCCTTTTATGAGATGCAATCTAGGTTAATTATTTCATAGGTTAAATGTTATCTAATGATGAGACGAGTACACAAATAGATGATACAGTTATAAACATTATTGAATCAAGATATCTAAGCAATGTATAGATGATCTAAATTTATTAGTATAAACAAATGAACAAGTAAAATAGTTACAGTTTAGACAAATATGAACCAGATTTACAAGTTTTAGACAAGAGATAGCAGAAGGAAAATGCCTTAAATGAAATTTATTAAACCAACAGTAAATGAAAATGGAAATACTTTAAGATGAATTACTTGAAGTAGTTAAACAAATGTTATTGAGTTACTAAGCATTCAACACATAAACAATTGCAGAACTGAAAGTAAATGAGACTGAGAGTAAAGTGCTGGAGTGCAATGCTGGAGTGAAAATGTACTGTAAATCCCTGCTTGAGTGTAGAGCCTGTTTTGCAATGCTTCTTGTTCTTTTTAGTAAATTTTATTACAGTTTTTCTTCTTGTATTAGTTTTTCAAACAGTGGTGTGTCTACCCCTACCACGTATCCCCTTAATCCAAAGGTGGAGTGCTGCTGCGCTCAAAACAATGGGAACAAGCCCACCTGTAGCTCACAGATCAAACCCCTAGTGCAAGGCGCCCAACAAGGGAGGACGCGAATGCCGTGAGACCCCTCTTGGTCTCTCACCCCCAGTGGCTTCCAAAGGTCACCAGTTTTCGGTTGGATTAAAGCAATAATATGATGGATGCTTATTACTAAAACTCCTCTACTCCCTGTCGTGTCTCGTGAGTACCTCGAAGGGTGATAACCGAGTAGAGGAACAAGGGCTAAATTCGTTGTTGGTTAATTTTAGGGGTAAATTTTAAATCTTGTAGTGGTTAAGCATGCAAGTAAATTTTTAAAACTATCAACAGGGGTCAACCAAGTGGTATCCCTTATGGGAGGTGCTCGTACTTAAACCCTGGACAGGTAAAGCAAATGTGTTTGGTACAGAAATACGTAAACAAACAAGGCAGTGTTATCTAATTAAATCTAAACCCCTGCCTTTTTGCTTTTTATACCCTGATCCGAGTTCCCTAAAGGGAGATAACAGATAGGGACATAGGATACACCGAAAGGCAAGTTGTAAAATTACTTCTTTGCAACAGAAAGTAAATCTAACTAAGTGCTTGGAAATAAAAAGAACAAAAACGAAAGAACTACTCTAAACAATTAACCTAACCACACATCAATCCCTCTAACAGAGATGGTGGGTAAACATAAAGTAAAATACTAGATCTACTTGCAGAAAAGTAAATCTAACAACTAGTGTTCTACCTTATCACTACTCTCACTTCATATACAAGATTTACAAATGATTTTAAAGAGATTTGAAGAATACCCCAAGAGTACAACTCTTTGGGGTTTACAAATGATAGAAAATAGAGGAAAAATGGGGTTTTGGACCCCTTTTTGCACCAAAAACTTTTAGGGCCTTTTTTCTGATGAAATTTTGGCAGCACCTCCTTCTTCCTTGTGTAAAAATCTGCAAAAAACAGTCACCTACTTCGCTGGAATTTACAGCAGAAAACACTACAGAAAGTATGTTATAAGTTAGCCCCAAAAACTCAGAAAAAACAGTGCAAAAATCTGAACTTGAAATTATGTAAAACTTGACCTTTTGGTGGCCTAAAAATGGGTTTTTAGGCCCTGAAATGATAAGTAAATTGTAGATTTATAATACCAAATTAATCTACTATGAATGAAAGCCCTATTCACTATACAATGAATAAAACTTAGTTTTAAAACAATGACAAAAATATGAGCGAAAATGCATAATACAAAATGAAACCTTGAATAAATGAATGGATCTTGAAGATAAAATGCAAGATAGGTGCTTGGCCCGGGAGGCCCTCTTCCAAACCCTTGGATCTGCAAAATAACTGTGGGAAATCTACAAAATACAGCAAGAGGTGAGCAAAATAAAAAGATCTACAAAGACCTTTGTAGATCTAGCTAAAACTACTCACAAATAGATGTAAATAACCATTCACAACTAAATCCCCTTTGCAAAGACCTTTGCAAGGGGCATCTATGCATGTATAATGAAAAATAAACTCACAAATGAAAATGTCATACATCAGATTTGAAAATGGAAAGCCAACACCATGAGACAAGAGTTCCTCCAAATATTTCACTTGATTATGGCCCAACTAGGGCAAAGCTTGATACAAAAGAGCCTCCTAGGGCTTGAGAAAATGAGCAAGAGAAATGTGAGAGAAGAAGAGGAGAGAGGGAGAGAGTATTTTGGCAACATAACCATGCTCCAAAGAATGATGATAAAATGAGAGGAGGGGCCTCTCTTTTATAGTTGAAAAGATCTCAAACACACTCCTAAATCAAGGGTCTAAAACATAGATCTAATCTCTAGATCTCCTCCACTCTTAGATCTAGGTTTGTTGACTTTGCAAGCCATCCACCAATCATAACCAAGGGTGCCTCTTCAAATCAATGGTCAAAAAGATAAATCCATGTCACAATTTAGTTTAACCCTTAGATCTAGGGTTTCCATGACTCAAGTGGGGCCTCCTTTGACTCAAATTTAGGAGGCCCCCTTTGACTCAAATTTTAATTTTTAATCTTTTATTTTTTATATTTTATTTAATCTTTTATTTTGATCTTTTATTTTATTTTTTATTTTTTTATTTTTATTCTTTTATTTTATCTTTTATCTTTTTTTTTTTTAATTTTTAATTTTTAATCTTTTAATTTTTAATTTTTTATCTTTATTTTTTTAATTTTTTTATTCTTTTATTTTTAATCTTTTATTTTTTTATTTGGGGCCTCCTTTGACTCAAATTTTGATTTTTTGATTTTTGATTTTTATCTTTTATTTTTTATCTTTTATTTTATCTTTTATTAAGACAAGAGGGGCATCCCACTTAGGAGATTTTCAAAAATTTATTTTGACCATGGGGGGAGGTTATTTAAAATAAAAATTGACTATGCTTAGCCACCCTCCAAACTTAATTACCATGGCCTTATTTGATTTTTTCCTTCAAAATCAAATAATTTAATTTTTCACCCTAGGAAATTAAATTAATTAATTTAAATTTCCTAAGAAAAAATACCTTGTCTTAACCAAAATTGGTCTAACTTCCTCTAACCCCTTGTCAGAATGACATGAGACTTGAACGAGACTTGAACCAATGGCTTAGGGGGTGTCATGGCATTTTCATTTGCATTCATAGCCCCTATTACAAAATTCCAAGGTTCAAGAGATTATATTATTACATCAAAACTTAATCAATTAACCACCAAATGGTAAAGTTAATTAATTAGGAAAAAATCAAAATCAAAATTAAAATCCTAACGAAATTCTGCAAGACTACAAGATACAACTAGCATGGTCATGGACAACAACTTGAAACCTTAGCCACCTCATGGGCTTGATTATCAGAACGCCAATTCACCACTTTGGAGGATTTGTGAGTGAAAGACCCAACCAATTAAAATTGTTAATTAACAAAATTAACTGGAAGGGGAAAAGAACACTCGGTGAAGATGACTTCCCTGATAATAAAGTCCATGGTGACATTCTTAGAGGAATGACCCATGCTGACATATAAAGTTACATTAATTGTCCCACGCAGGGGAACGGACATTTCATGTACAAAAGGGGAAGAATTGCCCTGCTGAGTGAAAAATCCCTAGAATTTTTCCATGGTACAAACTGCACAGAATGTAGATCTTCAATGTACATGAGGTTGCCACCTAGTCGAAATAGGTGGGCAACATCCTCTAAGCTAGATCCATCAACAATTTTAACAAAGGAAATCAAAGCTTTACACTATCACCTCATAACACAAGCATTCATTCAATGGTACAAGGTAGACCTCCAAAGTCTTCAAATTTATTAATCAAAATAGCATTAGCATTACAACAGGCAGAGGTTCCTTGCATCCATTTAGAATGGGGAAGAAGGCCTTGCTTAAATAGAAAAAGAGAGACCCAGGGGGGCCTCACCAACACTGAAGATGAACCCAGAGCGTAATTGAGTTGAACTGAACCTGAACTGATTTGAACAGAGGAGGTGATTGACACCTCTCTCACCAAACTCCACCAACCAGCTACCAACTGCCAACACACCCAAAACTCCACCAACCTCCCACACATGCGAGTCCTCCTCACCCGCACGCGATTGTATGGACTCATGTCATATGATCAAATGAACGAAAGGTTCACTACTATGTGATATGCTACACTCCACAACACATAATGTATTTAAAATATACCAAGGTTTTTTTTTTAAAAACCTACATATGGGGAGGGGTCCACCCCCATATGCTAGAGCAAGGACCAAGCGTTGATTTAAAACGTGAGTTCTCCTTTAGAGTTGACGTCACCCTCATACTTTGAAACCAATTGCATGCATTTGGAAATACACATGATATACCATGGCTTAACTTTGAATTCTTTATGTGTAGAGGGGTCCCCCCAATCTCACTCATCACCTATGCAAGGCTAGCGTGAGTTCCATGTTGACGTCACCATCCTCAAGGAATTAATTTGTAACTATCATCTATCCAAAGTTAACAATGCATCTCACCTTGAAGAGGGTCGTATGGGATGAGGGACCCACTTCCAAGTCATATCCCCTCTTTTTTTATTGATTTTGACTTTTAAATTTTTTTGACTTTAGCGCATTTTCTCATAATTTAATATTTAAATGCCATTCCGATGCTGTATTAGCCAAATAACGCTTTTCGGGGTGTTTTAGCTGCCCAAAACATAGCGAAAATGGCCATTGGGGTAAAGATGCTGCTTTGAGCTTGAAAATGAGCCGAACTGCACCAAAACAGACTTTAGATCACACCTTTTTTACATTTTGAATTTTTTCATTCAAACCATTAAAAATATCTTAAAAAATAAAAAAAATATTTTTTTCTTGGAATTGGACGAAACTCTAGGGGGGCCTAGTACATGTCCATACGACTAAAAAACAATGCCTAACACGTTTATATACATTGACACATGAACTTTAATAACCTCCTAAGGCCTAACCACCAAGACGAAAATTCCAGCTTTGGAGGAGTGGTGAAAAACTCAAAAATTATACATCGCTTATTCAGCATTGCATAATTGACAAGGGAAAAAACACCTTGGAATAATTGGATTGATAGCCCAGTCCTAGGAAGCCAAGTCTTTTACAAAAGGTTTGCCGTGTTAGAGCATTTATTATAACGCCCCCAAGGGGTATGAACATGCATTTTATTAAAAAAAATGGACCACAACTGGTCCTTATGTAACCATGGAACTTCTGAGCACTGACAACAAACAATTGACTTGTTCAATACTCTGGCGGCTCACTGGAAATCCCCTAAGTGCAACTTAGGTGATAACATTTTGTACAAACATGAATCCCCTAAACTGAAGAAAGACCATAAAATAAACTAAAATCTTCAGGACCAGTTGCAAAACATCGCAACCTTTTATTTTATTTGCTTTGATAGTCCTCTTTATAATTTAGTTTAATCCCTTGCAAGCATATTTCAGACATATTGGTCCATTTGCTTAAAGTATTTTACATATGCTAAATGTGGTTTCTTGATTATTGTGGTGAGTTAATGGTTTAGTGTAATTTGTATATTTTGACAAATTTTATTGTGTCTTTTTATACGTTTGTGACTCTATAACCCGAACTAAGTAGGCACTGGTTTAGTGATAGTTGATTACCTTTCTCTTGCAATTGTATTTGGTTCATGTAGAAAGAAGGATTTGCTTGTCATTAGATTATTGCTCACTTGCATGGTTGCTTGTCATTTAACTAGTGGAACATTAATAATTTATAGCTCCTAATTAAACCCCTCAAAGAAACTTAGCAAATAGGGACTGTTTATTTATCCTAAGCAACATCGAGAGGCATTCTCTTGGAGAATGGGGACATTTGGTCAAGGACCAAGATGTGGAACCAGTGCAGCACTGGGGGAACTTAGCCTTGAGTTGAGTAGCCATTCTTTTGAATGGGGACATCTGGTCAAGGACCAGGATGTGGAACCGGTCCAACACTGGGGGAACTCAGCCTTGAGTTGAGTAGCCATTTTTTTAAATGGGGACATCTGGTCAAGGACTAGAATGTGGAACCAGTCCAGCATTGGGGGAACTCAACCATGAGTTGAGTAGCCATTCTGTTGAATGGAGACATTTAGTCAAGGACCAGGATGTGGAACCAGTCCAACACTGGGGGAACTCAGCCTAGAGTTGAGTGGCCATTCTTTGAATGGAGGCACCTAGTTAGTTACCAGGAAGATAAACTAGTCTAGAACTGGGGAACTCAGCCTAGGGCTGAGGGCCATTCTCTGGGAGAATGGAGGTGCTTGGTCAGTTACCAAATATTTGACCTTGGGTCAAATTATGCATCCTAGGGCTGAGGCACCTGGTCTGTTACTGGGACATCAGTATAAGTCCTAGACCGGGTCTGGGCATGTGAGACACTCCTACCCTCGATCTGTGGGCTTTGTGATCTTCTCCAAGGATTAGCTACCCTTGGTTAAGAGACCTAGTACCCGATCTTGGTGGCACAAGGAGTGTGAGATAAAAGCATTCGTAATTCTCCTTATTTATGATGATGTACTTTGAGTGGGGATGAAGGACCCCCTATGACCACTTGTTTTGACCACAGGGCACTTGAAGAAGGCTAAATGGTAAAAGTCAAAAATACATAAGGACCCTTGGACCACTAAGGAGTCAAAGTGAAAATCCAAAAAGGACCTTTAGTACCACTAAAGGTAAAAGTCAAAAGGTAAAAGAATAAAATCATATTATTTTGTTCTTTTGAGTTTTGGTCCACTTCTAGGTGACTAAAAGGATATAAAAGAAGATCAACTCAAATTCATTTCAACACACACTTATCATCATCGTTCAGCTGCTCCTTAGATGATTTTCATTGGAAGAGAGAAGATCTTTGTTTTTGGTTTATGCCCTAGCATAGAGGCTTTTCTAGCTAGGGCATATCCATCCTTTGTTAACAACTAACATCGACAAACCCTAATCTGCTAGGGTATCCCTCTTCTCCTTCACGACCAACCAAGGATAGAGCTATGGCATCCTCAAAGCTCACTAGGGCATCATCCTAAACCCTCATGACAGCAACAACAGGTTATCTTCCAGTCACGGGAAGGAAGTTGTCACCTCGGACAGCTTGTCTGTGACTTTAGGCAGCAACACAAGTTCATGGCCAGCCATCGGTACCCTCGGGCAGCTACTGTTCAGCTCAGACACCTGCACAGAACCTTTGGGCAGTCACTTACAAGGTACAGGCAGTCACAAAAAACACATGGGCAGCCTGGTTCTCTCTTGGGAAGGCTGTTAACTAGGCTCGGGCAACCTGTGGGACTTTCGGGCAGCCTTTAGGAGTAGTACAGAACATCTGGGTAGCTGAAAAAAGAAGCTGGGCAACAGATAATTGATCCGGGCAGCTAAAAAAGGTTCACGGGCATCACCATAAGTAATCCGGGCAGCCTTTGGGCAGCCATCGTGAATCTGCGTAGTCTACAGGAATTTTCGGGCAACCCTCAGTTGACCTCGGGCAGCAAGAAGAAATCTGGGCATGAAGCCCTAATTCAGTATTTCTTGTAAAATTTGTCTTGTTGACAAATTGCTGGTCACTTGTGGTAGGGTTTGGAAATTAAACAAGCCTGCTAGGGTTTGAAAATTATTGAAGAACATTCATCTCAGTTCTGAGATTGAAAACTCAGTCATCTCATTCAAGGGATGAATAACTAATGCTTTTGGGGTTTTTGTCCTTTAAAAATTTCCCCGTGAAAAGCATCTTTTGTTCATGTGTGATGTTTTGATTTATCTATTGCACTTGTCTTATTGTTATCTTATAGTCTGCAAAATTTAAAAGAATACATGCTAATGATAAAATTCTACAGGGACCTCCCCCCTTGACCTTTTGGGAGTTGGGTATAAACGGAGGAGTTAGGAATCGAGGTGACATTGTGTCCTAAACTCATAGTTTCCCTTAAGAACACACGAAACAGTTGGGGGATTTATCTATGGTGAGGTGTGTTTTAGGCGGCAATAGAGTGCAACCATTTTGAAGAGGGTTAAATGAATTAATTTTTGAGACTTTGCTTGGATTTTTATGCTGAAGGTAAAGATTAATTTCTAGATTTAAAAAACTTGAAGAAAATGATTTAAAATGTTTTATAATGGGTAAAACAAGGAATAATATCACTTGACTAGTTCCTGGTTGCTTAAACAAAGGGCATAAAGGAAGCATGTGAAGTTTTGGTGATCAAGAAGTAGGCGAGGGTAAAGAGCTCAAACCTTTGTCCTAGTATTTGATAGCCAAATATGTTTTTCTTCTTATCCAAGGGAGGGTTCAAAAGCTGAAATCCTCTAAGAAAACTCGCATGCAAAGTTTACCAATCTTACTACAAGTAACATATATCAAGAGTTGAATATAATGCTATCTAGTAAATAAATATTAGCAAAACCTTGAATTGAAAAATAAATAGTTTATCCCAATCTTATCATGCAAATATTCACCACTTGTTGAAGAACTTCATAGTTAACATCAAGCACCTATAACTCCAACATACTTCTCCAATATTCACCAAATACTATAACACAAAGAAAACTAAGCAAAAGTAACAAAAGGAAGTTTATTCTCCAAGTTCTAGCCACAAGTAACACAAAGAATACTTCCTCATAGAAGAGCACATCAATTACCTTGACTTGCTTATACTCAAACCAAAAGATTATAACTACAAGACGGGGCAAGATGATCCCCTAGGTATATAAAAATAAACCAAATGTAGAAAAAACCACAATTTATTTATTTATAAGCAAGTAAAGGCATAAAGTGGACCTATCTAATGCAATGCACACAATCATAATGCAACTAGCAAAATGTATGTGAAAAATCAAACTAATGTTCATGTTGAAGAGCTTATTCTTTACAACACTAATTCTAACCAGGGTAGTAAACGTTGGTAAAAAATGGTGAAAAATTGTGCTTTTCGCGATTTTTTTCTCAAGCCGATTTTTAAAAATTTGAATAAAGCGTGATTTTTTCCAAAACAACGTGCTTTTTTCACGATTTTTGCTGCTACGATGGAAAAAAGCGCCCAATTTGTGGGATCCGCGACATAAAGAGGTAAAGAGGCATTTTGTTTTTCCATTTTACTTTCATTTTCTTGTAGGAGGAGGAGGGAGAAGGGTAAGAGGAGACTATCAACTATTGTGGAGGCACCCAAACACCATTTTACATCACCATCAAGGACTTTTGTGGAGCAAAAGTTCAAGATTCCAACCAACCAAGTCAATCTTCCTCTCACAGGTATGTACATTGTATCCCATTGTTTCTTCTATCTTTTCCATGGATTGTTTGCATGTTTGCTTGCATTTTTCTCTGCCTAGATTTCTTTTTTTTTTGTCATTTTGACAATGATTTCCATGCCCATAAATATGAAAAACAATCACAATGTAAGGGATTTTTTCAATGGAACAACAAGCTTGTTTTCTTAGGTTTTTAGCCACCCTCTTGTTCTCATTTTTCTCAAATTTTTTAAACCAAACTGTTGCTATCTTTTTCAAAAGGGTGTAATGTATTTTTTTTGTGTTTTTTGTGCCCTAGGCTTGCATTTTGACTCTTGAAAGTTGAGGCTGTCATTCCCTTTTGCAAAAATGCCAAAGCCTTTGGACCCTTTCTTGCAGTATGGTGAACCAGAGGATGGGAGAAACATGCAGAATTTGACATGTAAATTGTGTGGGCATCACATTCAGGGAGGGATTAGCAGGTTGAAGTACCATCTAGCTAAACTCCTTGGGAACGATGTTAGCCTATGTACTGGAGTGACCCCAGAGATCATGGGATTTGCACATGACTTGATCCGTGAAAATAACAGAGAGAAGGATGAGATTGCAACAAACAGAGTTGAGCTTGCAGCTTTTGGCTAACAAGAAGTTTTGGGGTATGTCTACCAATGTCGGTGCGGGTAGTGGGAGAGGCTCCACTGATTCACCTATCGGGAGGGGGGGTCCTCATCCCATTTTGTTCCATGAACAAGAGTTGGAGCACAACGTTCTATCAGTTCAGTTATAAAGAAAAGTGAAAAGGTAGAAGCAGATAGGGTTATGGGGAGGTGTCTTTATTGGAGTAACACACCTCTCACCATTGTCAGAAACAATCCATTTTAGCAGCAGATGTGTGATGCCATTGTAGTAGTTGGCCCAGGGGTATAAAAGTGCCACCTTTGAGGAGCTGCGAGGGCCAATCCTTCAAGCAGAAAAGAAGGACATTAGTTCTAGATTGGAGGAGTTCAAGAAGTCATGGGAGACCACTGGTTGCACAGTCATGTCTGATGGTTGGACAGATGGTAAGGGTAGAACCCTTATCAACTTCTTGGTACATTGTCCTAGAGGTACGATGTTTATTAAATCAATAGATGCATCAACATATGTAAAAGATGCAACACTCTTATGTGAGTTGATGGAGGGCTTCATACAGGATATCGAGGTGCACAATGTTGTGCAAATTATTACAGATAATGTAGCTAATCATGTGGCTGCTGGTAAGATGCTTATGGAGAGTCACTCCACTTTGTTTTGGACTCCATGCGTTGCTCATTGTATTGATTTGACGCTGGAGGATATGGGGAAAATCCCCTTCATCAAGGAGGTGATTGATCAAGCTAGAAGCATCCCCAAATTCATATACAACCATGCTTTTGTTCTCATCCTCATGAGGAGGCACACCAAAAACAAAGAGTTGAAGTCCCGCAATCACGCGTTTTGCCACCACCCCCCATTATGCTTCTTTCGTCTTTGCTTCAATGTTAGTTTGACTTGAAGCAAATGTTTGTTTGTGATGAGTGGCGTGATTGTGCATACAATAGGAGAGAGGATGGGTGAACCATTGCTAAGTTGGTGTACACTGACTCCTTCTGGGAAGGAGTAGAGGAAGTGTGTGCGGTGAGTGAACCTTTGGTAAAGGTTCTGAGACTTGTTGATGGTGATAAACCTGCAATGGGCTATTTGTATGAGGCCATGGATAGGGCCAAAGAAACCATCCGGAATTATTATATGGGTAAGGGTACCCCTGGGCGCAACATGCACATGTTGTTGTGGGATTTGATTAATAGTCGATGGACCAAGATGCTTCATCGACCCATTCATGCAAAAACACTCTTCCTCAACTCTACATTTGCCTACAAATGCAATTTTGAGTTTGATGACGAGGTGTTGGAAGGGCTCCTCACTTGTATTCAGAGGATGGTACCTGGATATGAGACTTGCAATGCAATCAATCACTATATAGAAGTGTATAGAGATGGTACTGGAGCATTTGGCTTTGGTGATGCTATTCGTGACAGGACCATTTTCATGCAAGGTAAGTTATTAATTTTTTAGTGTTTTAACTTTTAACTTTTATAATTTTATTTGAAAGTTGAACAGTTTGAACTTTGAACTATGATTTATCATTTAATTATTTCTTATTTCACTTTTCCAATGCAATGAAATGTAATTTAGTTCTCTTTCATTCTTATTTGTTGTAGCTACTTGGTGGCGAAGCTATGGTGTAAAGACACCAAATTTACGAAAATTTGCCATTAGAATCCTAAGCCAAACTTGAACCGCCTCGGGATGTGAGCGAAATTGGAGTGTTTTTGAAAAGATACATGCAAAGAAATGCAGGAGGTTATAATTTCAATAAAGCAATTGCATTTAATTTAATTTATGAATCTTTGATCCTTTAACATATTATAATTTATTAACTTTTGAGTCTTTTTTCAGAATTTTTTTTATTACCCTCTTATAGGTTGGAGTTCACACGTCTCAATGACTTGGTGTACGTCCATTACAATCTTGGCCTGTGGATGAGACATATAGAGAAAGAACCGGATGCCAATGCCATCTCCTTGGACAATATTGATATATTGTCTAAGTGGAGGGTGTAGATTGAGACTCCTGTCATGGAGGAGTCACCTATATGGTTAGAGCCAAAGGAGGGGGAGCAGCAGCAGCAGGAGGAGGAGGAGGAGGAGAAGCAGTACAGAGATACCATGGAGGGTGATGTGCTAGCATTGCCACCGCCTTATACACCCATTGATGCATCTAGCCCTCCATTAATCACTCACTGTCAGATATTGGATCAGGGTGTAGGGCCATGAGCTTCTTCTACTAGTGCCAGGGGCAGGCCTGACAAATAGCTCATGACCTTTTCTTGTAAAAGGGGGAGAGGGCATTTATATTAGATAGTTAACTGCTAGTTTTCCTGAGATAGATTTATATATGTGATGTCATTTTGTATTGGTTATCCACTTTTGAGTCCTTGATTGTACAACTATGAGGTTTCAACAATCAGTATCACTATCGACTTTCATGTATCATTTAATATTTTGCAAGACTACATGATATATTTCTCCATTTTTATGTTCCAATGTGTTTATCTGATGTTGTTGTTGCTTTAAATGTTTAAAATTTTGAAAAAATGAATATATTTTGTATATTTTAATGTTTGCTGCAATTTGCCGATTAATGTCGATTTTTTCGTCAATGTTGCCAAAAAATTGTTTTCGGGACCCTTGCTGATTTTTTGTTGAAGCCGTTGTTGCCGAAAAATTGTTTTCGGGACCTTCGTCAATTTTTTGTCGATGTCGATGTTTACTTCATTGATTCTAATGCTAAAGAATGGTCAATGGAAGTAAAGCTTGATATGTTGTTCATTGACCAAAAGAGGCAACTTCTTACCATCAAGGCTAATAAGGTAAATTAAGCTAATCCCCACCTTTCCAATTTGATAAGGACCTAGCGACAAAGTATCAAAATTTTTATGCATGCTGTTGAAGTTTGTAGCTCAAATAGGAATTTCACATGGGTTTGTGTCTAACTTGTGGAAATCATCATTAATAATTTAATACCTCTCAGAACTTTGGAAATTCATTTTAATAATTTAATTATTAAAGTCAATTTCATTTTAGAATTAATTGAGGTTAATTTAATTGAATGTCTAAGTATTTTGGCATTAGTGATTCAAGTTAATTAAGTGAATCTTAGCCATAACTCTCAAGTGAGGAGGAGATCTAATCTCAACCATTAATCACTTAGGAGCTTAGGGTTTTGGTTCATTTTAAGATTATAAAAAGGCAGCCAAGGTGAGAGGAGAAGACACACACACACAACACTCAAGGAAAACCTAGTGAGAGTAGAAGATCTTAGCAAGGGTGAAGGACTCTCATCTAGAGATTAGATTTGGTAGAGAGATGATTCCAACAGTGAGAGAATCTTTTTAGGAGGTTGTACCAACAGGGAGGAGGCTTCATCACTTGCAGCAAAGGCCGCACAAGCCAACCGTACAACCAGCAGGGCCATACAATAATCATACAAGCCATAGCATCTCGCGGGCCGTAGAGGCAGATCTAACTCCCGCAGGCAGTCCGTATGGACCTTACAATAGAGCTGTATAGGCTGTACAGGTGCAATGGGGTTTTTAGGGGCAGATTTGTAGGAGGGAGATTTTTCTTAGTGGGGAAGATTTGCTAGGTTTGTTGTAGTTGTATTTCTCGGGCCATTTTCCCAATAAGGGAGCCTTTGTATGCTTGGATATTATTTAATGCAGTGCAGATTTCAAGGGCATAAATTTTTGTGTATGTTCTAATGAGATCTGTTTCCATTTTGCTTCCGCTATTTAAATTATGTTAATAATTCAAGAAGTATAGATTATTCAGTGAGTTGCAATTTAATTCTCAACAACGAAATCATTAGGAAGTAGTTTATCTAGTGACAGGATTAGAAAAATTAACATGGTATCAGAGCAACGGATTTGAAGTCTACATCAACAGTTCTATTAGTTTTGATTGACCAATAGACAGATCTAGTGCATATCTGGGGTTTACAGATGTAGATCTAAGTGGGTGCTTGAGGGAATAAGCACACAATATTTATTTTTGATCAGATCTAAGAAATGGCAACAACTAGTCTCAGATTTGAAGACAGGTTAGATGTGGCATCTAACTGTTATCACATATATATTAGCCGGGCCACCATATTCTATTTTCATATTCCAGTACACTTTTTTCAGCCAGTTCCCGTACATATGAGATGCAGAGATGAGCATTTATGATGGATCACTATTTGATGTTGGACTGTAGTACTTTCCCATGCCATCCCTGACTTTCAGGAAACTCAGATTTGAGGACTGATGTAGCCATTCAACCATTTACAGAGTAGTCGGTATTTCCCAGAGTCGCAGCAGCAGTTTCTCAGTGGACAGATGATGCTTCGGATTGGTTATTTACAGGTATATGATTCAGCACGTATTATCTTGTGTTGTGGTTATTATTGCTTTTATACTCATTCTTGTGACATGTCTTAGCATTTAGTGTCATGATCTGGTGGTCATATAAATATGTGGACTTGGTTGTATTGATATTATGTATGTATGTCCCTACTTAGACCTATAAGTTCCTGACCCATACTCATTGGTTTTTCCCTCCTTAGGAAGAATAGCGGTGATCATTCCCACCGTACTTTGGTTTGCTAGTGTTGGTCCCATTTTTCACTATCTCCACCCATCCATTACCTTCCAGTTATGCTTATATCCCGACCTACTACTTGACTTGTGGCATGGAGGACCTTTCCCCACTATAACCTCTTTGTTGGATAAGTACCTGTTTATTTGTGTCTTGGCTCTGAGTTGCCTAGGTTGTGTTGGCTAAACCTGAAACAAATAGCGCTGCCATCAATACAATGTATATGGAAATGAAATGAATATCTTGTGAAGAGCCCATTCATGAAAAGAAGTGTTTCTGAACATACATGAATGCAAGGCAAGCCTAATGAAGTTGGCTTTGAAGTGTAAATGTGAAATGTGAAATGTAAAACCCATGTAACACGTGTTATTAAACACGCATGGAGCATGAAGCCCTAATAAATAAAAATCCGTGTAACAAATGCATGGATCAAGGCTATGGAAACTCGAAGGCCCAAAAAGCAATGGTTCTTAAAAGTTATATATAAAGATTACTGGCCTCACTTATATTTGATATGGATTGTAATCATTTGTCAAGGTGAATAAGCCCCTCTGAACGTAACTTACCCATTTGTGAGACATTGCCATCCCTTGTGTTATTGCTTGTCCGGCATATGCTAGAGTGAGTATCCCCTTTCCATATCCAAAGTGTCACAATGTCAAGTTGGTAGTCACCCTTTAGCCTAGCCTTTTGATTTTTATCCTTCATCCTTCACTAGCAAATTGATTACAACTATGAAGTGAGTATGGTCTTGAAAGTCTGGTCTGAGTCATATTTAATAATTAACAAACTCAATATATTTAGTTGGTAGATTGCCAGTGAAATGATTACTACTTGTTATAATTGTTACTTGAATGATTTGTAGAGCATGTCTTAGCCTCTAACACTGGCAACAGTGTGATGTTAGCATGGGTCATATTATTGGTCATGTTGACTGGGTATTCAACATTATTTGATCATTTACAGATTATTATTATTTTATTTGTCTGGGCATATTAGATATTGTACATGATCATGCGGAGATCTGTAGCATGTATGAGTATATACCTTAGATGGATTTGGGCTCCATGAGTCCAATGAGACAATTAATTTTCAGTTCCGGGTAGTTACAGTGATGATTTGTCTCAGTATACCATTCTGGTGCAGTTTTGCCATGTTAAATGGCCTGTCGGAGTAGAAGGATGATTTGATTGGTTCACCTAGGCTGCTGTATGAGGAGGGGATGGTCCAGCTACTTGTTTTTACCATTATACCCCCCTCCCAAAGAGCCTGGTGGGCTCAGTTGGACAACACAGGCACTCCAGGTGGCAGTTTGAGCAGATTCACAGATCTCGAGGCAGATTAAAAATGGTTAAATTGGCTGCTGAGGAATTTGATTTGAGCTACTGAGGCAAGGAAATGGCATGGGATGAGTTTTGAGGACCCTCACCCATCTCTCTGGCATGTTTTATGATTTTCTGGAGCTTTTGGAGGCTCACGATTTTCCCAGAGAGGCACTATTTTGCACTTAGAGTTATATTTTATTTATATTGTGCCATGGGGACACAGTAGGGGTGTTAGACATTACCCCTTAGACCCACCATGAGCTTTATTCATGTTTATTTTGTCATATTGAGTGGGATCCCCTCTCCTAGGGTGATTTTGTCCATTGATGTGTTATATTATTATATTGATCCATGTACTTTATGTTGAGCTCATCTCAACCATTGATTAGAACATTTTGATCTTTTAATCTTAGCCATCCATTCAAAAGGTGGTTAGGATTTTGGTATCTCTCCATCCTATTTAAAGGAGAGAACTTCTCATTGTAAAAGGGTCTTTGGCTCTCGGAATCTTGATAATAGAAAAACTCTTTTGTGGAAATTCTTGGGTCTCCTTTGCATCTGGTGTTCTTCGATGGTGATTGGAAAGTCTATTGCATCCTAGCATTTGAGTATTTGTGCTGAGATGTATATTTTTGTGGAAACTCTGTCTTTGTCTACAGGAGGGCGACTTCACTTGGGCGTTTTTGCAGGGCTTCCTCAACTCACTTGTTTGGAATCACTTGTATCAGGGGGTTATCATTAGTATCATTGTGATCTATGGTTTCATCTTGTTATTTCTTCTGTAGCATTTGTCCGTTTCTCTTGATGCATCAAATCTGATATTGTTGACGTTTGTTGTGCGGGAGGGAGGGCGCATTGGCTTCCTTGGGCAAATCGATTTGCATAGAATACTCATCCAAATATTCTCAAATTGATCGGGAAGACACAGATCATCATCATCAAGGCATCTAAACGGTTATCCAGGTAATATCCACATGTTAGTTCTTCTTTTCTTGGTTCCAATTCATTGGCATCATTATTTTACTGTCAAAACCCTTACTTAAAATAATTGGAAAATTTTATGGATTAAACCGCTTGATCAATTGGCAAACCATTTCTAGGTTTTGTAGACCGGGTCAAACCCAAAGTGGGTTCTCCTAGGCATCATTCTTGGGTGACTCCACAAGACCCAAACTCCAAGGCACTAATCCCTCAAACCCTAGCGCATTCCTCACTTGGCCAATTTTTCCTGTGTTTTGATACTATCTCTGAGGCTTGGGTACTTTGATACTGTCATACCTTTCATCAAGTCTATCCATTGGTACTAGTAGCCCCAATCGTGTCCTTAACCTCCCTGCATTGGACACGATTCCCAAGGCAATGGATATTTTCATCATTTGCTAGTACCTTGATCCTAGATCTAGTAGTAAAACTCATAAGTCACTTGTATTTCAACCTTGGATCGATTTCACATCTCATAATCTTCTTGATCCAGGCCATAACTCATCTTGTGACTTCATCCATAGATCTAGGGTTTACTTCACCTTACACCTTATGTATTTCATCTTCCATTGATTTGATCTGGTGTCTTGGTTTGACCTCTTCTATCGGGAGTAGGTCCGGGTCTCCCCCATTGTTGTCTTGGGATAAGATAACATCAAGTGAAGATTACCTCGATTGGCGTGACAACCATCCATTTGGGAGTCGAGGCTATCTTGGTTCACCTCTTTGGTTACCCATTCCCTCTACCGTCCATCTTGGATCCATCTCATAGGGGCAACTACAAGTTTGGTGATAACACTAACTTCTTTCCCTAGAAAGCGAGGGTAACTTTGCTTTTGAAGGAACATGACCTTTGGGAGATTGTGGACAAGGTTGTTCCTGCACCAACAGATCCAACACAGTTAGCAATTCATGAGAAGGACATAAAATCCTAGAGAGTCATCCTAAACGATGTGAAGGATCACTTGATTCCTCATGTAGCAGAGAAGACGTCAGCTAGAGAAATGTACAAAGCTCTAGTGGATTTATTCCAAAGTGACAACATGAACAAGATGATAATCTTGAGAAACAACCTCATAGATGTCTGGATGTCTAGATTTGACCATGTTACCAGCTATCTCATGAGGATCACCCAGATACGTTATCAACTTGCAGCCATTGGGGAGAAAGTGGTTGATGCAAAACTTGTCAATATGGCATTGAATGGTTTCACCAAGTCAAGGGAACCATTTGTAAAAGGAATTTGCGTCTGGGAGAAACTTCGCAATTGGGAGAGGCTTAGGGATGATTGCATCCAGGAAGAGACTTGGGAGGAGTCCAGAGTTAGCAAGTAAGGAAGTAGTGATGAGAACTTGGCTTCTGTCAATAAGACAAGAAAGGGAAAAGGAAAGGTTCCCAGCAAGAAGGGTAACAATGAGGAGGCAACCTCACAGCCGGTAAAGAAAAAGGACTCGAGTAAAATCAAGTGCTTTGCTTGCCACAAGAATGGGCACTATGCATCTCAGTGTCTAGAGAAGAAGAAACTAAAAGGAAAAATGTAGTAGGTAGTAGCATATGTAGAATCTCAGTTGAGTGAGTTCGCTGCAAAGTTTGAGAGTGACTTCTCACTAGTTGCTTGTCTTTCCACCATCACAGTGGCTAGGAGCGCATGGTACATGGACAATGGTGCATCTCGTCATATGACAGAAGCATGAGAGCTATTTAGTAGTTTGACGGAGATGGAATTAGGGATCTATGTGGTGCTTGGTGACGATGCCAAGTATGCAGTCAAATGAAAGGGAGTAGTCTCATTCCAGCTTGAGTCAGGAGGTTCGTTTGATGCCTAGGATGTGTTATATGTACCAGGACTGAAGAAGAGCTTGCTCTTAGTATTAGTTATGGAGGATAGGGGTTTTACCATTATCTTTTAGAAAGGACAAGTACTCATACATCTAGATGGAGCTAGCCTTGACACAGTAGTGAGGATTGGGGTAGAGAAGGAAACTTAAATAGGTTGCAGAAAAAATTTGTTTATGCCTTGGTACATGATAGTGACACCTTGTGTGAGCTATGGAACAAGAGGATGGGATACCTACACTACAAGGTGTTGTCGATTTTGAGTGAGATTGTCACTGGAGTTCCAGTTTTCAGTGTTGAGCAATAGGGTGTGTGCACTTGGGAAGAATGTCAAGGCTGCTTTTGTAAGTAGCAAGAGTAGGTCCAAAGGAATTTTGGATCTTATTCATTCAGATGTATGTGAACCGATGTTTGTAGTGTCAATGCAGGGAGATTCATATTATGTGACATTCATTGATGACTTTTCCAAGAAAACTTAGATCTTTTCTATGAATACTAAGGATGAGGTCTTTGGTCAATTCTAGGAGTTCAAGGCCTAGGTGGAGAACTTGATAGGTGAGAAGATCAAGGTATTGAGGTTAGATAATGGGGGAGAGTACATCTCAAGTGATTTCAATGATTTCTACAAGGAGGTAGGGATCAAGAGGGAGAAGACATGCTTGCATAGAGGATGATGCCCACCTAGAATAAGATGATATCTCCTGTAGATGATACGGACATGAGTAGAAGATTGGATAACTGTTATCTGAAATAACTAATGCATTTCTTCAAATGAATATACCTATTGATGTTTTTCACTAATATCCATGCTTTCTCGTAAATGCTGTCTTTGTACATGATCTATTTGAGCTCTAATGTCTGATATATGACAGTTGTGATATTCAAAATTGCTTAACTGTGCAGTGTGGACCTAAAATCAATTGTTCATAACTTTCTCATACTTCATCTTTGAGGGATTCATGATCACTTGATTTGACTGCCAAGATCAACACTACATGATTGTCATGGAGATTGCTCTTATGTTTCGGTTTTACCAGTTCTCCAATTTAAATTGCTTCATTTTTTTGTTTGTTTGTTAGAAATGCTCGTCACTCTGTGCTAGTGCATTTTAACCATTGGCTAAGAAACCGCAACCCAGAGGCATCTAAGCCGTCAAAATCACCAGGGGATCGCACCCAGCCTGGGCCACACTAACCCTTAACATGGCCGGATTTTTTGGTGTCTCCTCCCAACTAAGTCACCCCTAAGGGTATTGACCTCGGGTCGCTTTGCAAACGAAACCCACACCTTAAGTGAGTGAGCTAGCAAGAATTGACAATTTAAATTGCTTCATTAAAAAGACTCCCAAAATGTACTTTATTTGTTGATTGATGGCTAGTTGGCCATTTCAAAGTTCAACTAATTAATTCAAAGATATTTTGTAACATTTGGTCATTTTCTTTCATGCCACTCATGGTTTGGTTGGTTTGAGCATCATATAATATTTATTATAAATGTCAAGTTACCTG
Organism: Pseudotsuga menziesii; assembly: GCA_001517045.1. NCBI lineage: Eukaryota > Viridiplantae > Streptophyta > Pinopsida > Pinales > Pinaceae > Pseudotsuga > Pseudotsuga menziesii. The sequence continues at coordinate 373,347 of LPNX010643268.1, forward strand.
GAAAAGTTATGTTTTTAAAGGGTCTAAAAAAAAGCTTCAATAACATCTAAGAGAGGAACCTTAACTATATAAGCGGAATGGTATGGTTAATGTTCAATGGAATGCTTCAACGGAATGGTTGTGGTGGCTAAAGTATTTTATAAGTATTCATCATCTCTTTCCTCTCGCAACATTATATAATATATACCTCTTAGTCCCAATGCAATATTGGAATGGTATAGTTAAGGTTCAATGGAATGGTGGTGGCTAAAGTATTTTATAAGTATTCATCATCTCTTTCTTCTTGCAGCATTATATACCTCTTAGTCCCAATGCATTATTTAGATTCTAGAATAAGGAAATCAAAGTTGTGCATTTACTTTCTTCTTCTTCTTGATATTTAGTTTACTATTTATTTGTTTCTATTCATTAGATTTGATTTGGTAGGTTCAAGAATTGTGGTTTGACTAAGGGCATCCAAAATTCCAAAGTAGCATAAGTATCATCTGAAAGTATTTTATAAGTATTTATCATCAGTTCATGACCAATCAATGCTTCAATGGAATGGTGGTGGCTAAAATATTTTACAAGTATTCGTCATCTCTTTCCTCTTTCAGCATTATATACCTCTCAGTCCCAATGCAATCTTTAGAATAAGGAAATCAAAGTTGTGAATTTACTTGCTTATTCTTCTTCATATTTAGTTTACTATTTATTTGTTTCTATTCATTAGATATGATTTGGTAGGTTCAAGAATTGTGGTTTGACTAAGGGCATCCAAAATAGCATAACTATCATCTGATGTACTTAAATGCGTTTTCTGGGTTATTTTCCAGAGTCCAACGAAGGATCCTGCAGAAGAAGAGGCCTATGTAAAGGCCTTCACTATGGTTTCAATCCCTCCTTCATTAATTGTGAGACAGTTAGCCTCGGCTATTGAGTAAGGATTTTGTTTCTGAATCTCAATTCTCGTGTATATCTCAAAGCTCTATTGCTTTTAGGCACACCTAAAGATTGCATTGCTTCATTAACTCCCATCTATGGAGCAGATTCTGTTATTTTTTGAGTCACTTAACTAGTTGCTTTTATTTTGTAGACCTTACTTGGAACAATAGTTGGATCAAAAGCTTGGGCTATATATTTATATCAGGCATTATTCTTGTTTCTTTTATTTGGTTTCTAGCTGTCATTTTCTGCATCCAATATTTGAAGTCCATAGTAGATGTGTAATAGACAGCCCCTGTTTATTATGATGGACAGAAGTTCTCTGCAAATGTATAAGAACATATATATATATATATATATATATATATATATATATATAGAAAATTAATTACTAAGATGATAAGATGATTACAATGAACCTTGTGATAGTATATTTAAATGCATTGATTGGTCCTGAGTTATATATATATGTGTATATATATATATATTGAAAATTAATTACTAAGATGTAAGATGATTACAATGAGCCTTGTGACAGTATACGTAAATGTATTGCTTGGTCATGAGCTGAACGGGTATGTGCCTTTTGACTTTTCATTATCCTAATTGTATTGTTATTATTATGTTTATAACATTGCCACCCCCTTGAGGAATGCTTTGTCCTCAAAGCAAAGTAAATATGTTTCTCTCTAGCTGAGCATGTTTCTATTGTGGCTTCTCTATTCTTGTTTCTTTTATTTGGTTTCTAGCTGTCATTTTCTGCATGCAATATTTGAAGTCCATAGTAGATGTGTAATAGACAGCCCTTGTTTATTATGATGGACAGAAGATCTTTGCAAATGTATAAGAACACACACACACACACACACACACACACACACACATATATATATATATATTGAAAATTAATTACTAAGATGATAAGATGATTACAATGAACCTTGTGACAGTATATTTAAATGCATTGATTGGTCATGAGCTATATTGAAAATTAATTACTAAGATGATAAAGTGATTACAGTGAGCATTGTGACAGTATATGTAATTGGATTGATTGGTCATGAGCTGAACAGGTACGTGCCTTTTGACTTTTCATTAGCCTAATTGTATTGTTATTATTATGTTTATAACATTGCCACCCCCTTGAGGAATGCTTTGTCCTCAAAGCAAAGTAAATATGTTTCTCTCTAGCAGAGCATGTTTCTATTGTGGCATCTAGTTTCTCTGGTTTTAGTGGTTTGACTTTGTTCCTGCTTTGAGTGTTGGTGAGATTCCTTTGTATCGTTTGTATCATACATATCATGAATTTTTTTGACCTGGTTGTTTATTGTGAAACTTTTATGCTTTTTGGTAGTATATTTCCCCTGCTTCTGTTGTTAATAGTTATATGCTTGAATGCGTTTCTTACTCCTTTTCTATTAGTTGTAATTCAACTTTCTCAAGAGCAGAGCTTTCAAGACCATATATATTATAATGTTGACCTTTCTAGTTAAATCTATGAACTATTCTTCAAGGTTGGTGGTATAAGTGCCCAATTGCATCAAACCATTTTGCACCTAGCACCATATCCATCTCATCAAGTCATAGAACATAGAAACCTGTTTGTAGATTCAAATTGAGACTTTATGACATCTACCTATTCCTATGACCTTTTGTCCATCGTCAACCATAACTGTGAGGTCCTTGGTGGGGTACACAAAAGGGTTTAGTTTTTTAACATTGATATCTATACAGTTATGAGTACTATTAGAAAATACGAGTTCTATTACATGTCTATCTTTTTTGACTTCTTTAAGATTCAAGCTCTTAGGTTGTGAATTTTCCATCATAGTTGCCAGTGCAGCTTTAGGCGCTGTTTCTTCTTTTCTTGGAACTTGGATCTTATCAACCTTTATATGATGTGGAAGAGTGCATTTTGCAATTGGTTGTTGTATTTGGTCTTTTGGAGTAATTATTTCTATTTGAAGCACATCTTCATTTCTATTTTGTTGGGAACATGAGATTGAAGCTAATGATATTTTTGGCAGTGCTTCATTTTCAATCATTGGTATTTCAGTTTTAAATCTATTGGGTTGACTTGTTCTTCCTTGATCTCTTTCCTCAACTATGGTTGATGAATTTGGACTTTCATGTGGAAGGGTTTTGAATTGTACCCCCTAGTAATTTAGCTTGGTGCGTTAGAAAATCCTACTTCTTTTTTGACCACTATTTTCGAACATTGTAGTGACTTGTCCACACATAGATTGTTGGACACACCAGTTACATTGAGAGGGGGGGTGAATCAGTGCGCACAAATTTTATTACTTTTTCCACTTTTAACAATCAACAACTTATTCAATAATGTGCATTATCACATTATCATTATATCATCATCAACATTATTATCATCATCATTATCATCATCACATAAGAAGCATAGCATGAAACACAGAACACAATTTTACGTGGAAACCCAAGTTGTGGGGGAAAAACCACGGAAGCCTTTATAATAGTTTTCTAGAGATAACTGGAAGGAGGCAACAACCCCCTTATTACAATGACTTCAACTTTCTAGCTACAATTGGAAGGAGGCTACAACTTGAAGGAAGCTTCAACTCCCTAGTTCTTCGGCTACAACTGAAAGGAGGCTACAATCTCCTTTCCTTGCTCTGTCCTGCCACCCAGATAAGACGCTAGAAACTGAACTACTGAACCACCAATCGCATGATCCTGCGGACCTGCTAATCAACACCTGCACCACAACTGTATCACACTGCTCAACAATTGTCACTACTAACCAATGCTCATCAACCTGTACAATCGTTCTTTCCAATCAAGCTGTACCAATCAATCTGCTGTTCACATCACCAGACTCGGTCAATCTGAGTCTAACCAACTGCACATCAAACTCAGTCCACCTAAGTCAAACCAACTGCTCATACAACTCAGCCAATCTGAGTCAAACCAACTGCACATAAGGCAACCTGTGCCAATCCTGCCAAACTAATCAATTTACTCTCTGCTAATCATCACTGCTCATGTACTTCCTTGTACCCCTCGTCATACACAATCACTGAACAAGTAGTTCCGCTCTTCTTTCACTGAACATAAATAGGCATCATCATAGTGTGTCATCATAGGATATGCATCATCTTCATCGAGTATGCACCATCATCACAGGGTATGCACTATCATCATTATCATCGTGTACATCAAATGAACATCATAGTGCATGTACATCATAGAGTATAGGAGAGCATCATAGCATTAAGTGTATATTATCAAGTGTATCAACATCATAATGTCATACATCACCAAGAAACATTTCACTGTGCACTAGTACATATATTGTACATACACTATATTGTTCACACACTTATACACTCACTTACCACTGTGCACTCACATACCACTGTTCACTCATGCGTTCATCACTACGCTGTACATACACTTGTCTGCATATCACATACACTTGTCTTCTGTATACACCTACCTCATCTACTTTACACATACACTATACACACTCATACTGTAGCTTATATTCACTGTATATTACTTGCACATACTACTGTACACTACTTGTTCATACCCACACATACTGTATACACTCCTCACTCAACGTATATACTTGTATTATCACTGTACATACCTTGAACTGTGCAGTAGATAACCATCACCCAACACACGTTTAAGCAACCAGATTTGGGACTGTTTGAGACTGTGGAGAACCTTGGAGAATTCAGGACTGAGTTCTGTCCTATGAAGGACTGTTCTAGCCTTCCAAAACACGGTTCTTAGACTGTGAGCAGCATTAAAAATAGACCTCAAGGTAAGAGGGCAGTGTAATATTCCCAAAAGTGACATGCGCGCAAACCCTAAAAGTGACATGCATGCAAACCCTAAAAATGACATGCATGCAAACCCTAAAAGTGAGATGCATGCGAACCCTAAAAATGACATGCATGCCA
>LPNX010643268.1:382930-408488 GCA_001517045.1 Pseudotsuga menziesii
GCAGCCACAAGAACTGATTTGTTCAAAACTCGGACTTGTAAAGAGGGCAGCAGCATCAAATCCCAAAACCAGACTTGTTGGACTGTTTAAAATGTTTGAGTAGGTTTTTAAAATTTTTTAGTCAATTGTGCATGTATTTAAAATTTAAAATAGCCATTATTAATTGACTCAATGAATTTGATTGTATGTTTACATCATAGTTTCACGGGTACCGCTCCCGGGATTTTGGTAATCCGTACCCAGCGTTTCCCTGCTCCTGGGAGCTTGGGAGCTGGTACGAAACGTCCCCTTTTTTATGGGAGCTTCCTTGGGAACTTGGGAGCTTTTTGGGAACTTGCTTTTGCCGCTCCCTTTTTATTGGGAGCTTCTACAAGCTCTCGACCATGTGGAGGCCAAAATCATAAGAAAAGTGTTGAAAATCAATTGAATGATTGAAGTTTATTGTGTCAAGGAATCACCAATAATAAAAATTTCAATTGAATCTATCAATAATGCCATCTTTTTATTTTCAAGGTTATATAAATAAAGAGGGCCCACACCTCTTACATGTTTAGATCCATTCACACTCAATATATGTTGCAAGTGTACTTAAGTGAATATACATGGATTTTTTACAATACTAAGATATAACACTACTTTAATTCATATCTCAAATGATTACAACTAGCTTATGTTATTCATACTGACTGATATAGCAATTTAGGATCATAAACCATATCAAATTCAGGATACCAAAAGATTTGAAAGTTTGCTAGTTGAACTTAAAACAATCAAGTTCATTCAAATTAAAAATAAGTAGTAGTTACCATAAAAAAAATGCAGAGGCACCCAAAGACTAAGAACTCTTAGGAGCAATAATACAAATGGAGTTGGAACAAGGAATTAGAAAAATATTGAATCTTATTATTTATGAAGCTATTGGTGCTTCGTACACATATATGCAACCTGCCTTTACAAACTCGTACAATGAGATTTGTATAATGTGGACCTAGAGGTGTGAGCAAATTTAAAAAGAAAGAATTTCATGACACTACTAGAGGATTAAGAGGATAAAATAGTTTAAGAATTTCATGACACTACTAGAGGATTAAGAGGATAAAATAGTTTAAGCTTTGAAATTAATCAATTATGTATTTTTTAACTTCATTTTTTTAAAATATATTTAAAAAAATTAATATATATTATTGCCGCTCTCAACCCTACGTTTCTTGTAAATTTGGGCGAAGCTTCTAGCCGTATCGGATACTCGTGTCCGCGTACCCGACATACCCGCTTTCCAGAAACTTGTGCAACATAGGTTTACATTCTATAATGATGAATTTCAATTTAGTATGCAAATGGTGATGGGATGAGGAATTGATATGTTCATATGTTGGGGTTCATATCTTTAAATTTTTTTTTGTTTAATAATTTTAGAGATGGGACCCCCTATGTTAGGGACTCCAACGCCCCCCAAAATACCCCCAAATTTGGGGGTGTCTCTACACGTCCTTGATGTGCATTTCCCCGCTCTCGTGTTCCCACGTCCTGGAAACTTGGTGGAACACTGATTGTAACCAGTCTATGGTGAACATAAAGCAATGCACGACAGAGTATGACACAATTGTATGGTGTTGCAATGACGGCTTGACTGTAGAAAAAATGATTGCAATCGTTGGATATGGAATGCAACTCACAAGATTGTCTTTGATACTTGCTACCCCTTGACATGTGTGGGGTGACTTATCATTATTTTCTATGTGATCTTCCATCACATCCTATAAAAATGCATTCTCTTGTCTCTATTGTTGGTGTGTTTCTCAACAACAAAGAAAACTATCTAGAATGGTTGAGGAAGATCGAGCACACCCTCATTTTCAACAATCTATGGGATGACATTTGTAAAGGAGAAGGTGATGCTGCACATGAAGAGCCTAAAATGGACAAAAGTCTTTCCATATGAAAGAACAGAGATGAGAAGGCATATGCACCAATCTTTGATACAGTGAGTGAAGAGGTGAGTCGACATATTTCATTTGCTAAGAACTCTTATGATGCTTAGAAGAAGTTGAAAGATTTCTATGACGCACACTCAAAATTGGAGCTAATTTAGTGGTTGTTGAAGCGCTTCAACCTAAAGTTGAAGGATAATGATCCCATGGCTGTGGCATTTGAGATCAAAGGCATTATGTATGACATTGATGCTATTGGTGTGTGTTAAAATTTGTACCTTGGAAGTTGTTCCCCCTTAGTGATTTTAGCAATGTTCCCCCAAGTTTTCGAGACGCGAGAGCGTGGGAGCGGGGAAACGCACGGTGGGGGCGTGTGGAGACTACCCCCAAATTCTAGGGAAATTCGAGGGGAGCGGGGGGGCGTCGAGGTCATAAAAATTATAAAAATATATATAAATTTAAAAAAAAAAATTATAAAGAGAACATGGTTTACAGATGGGACACACATCTAGCCCATTTGAGCTGTAGAAAGGGCCGGCACAATCACTATTTTGTTATTGTTTTTTCAGTATTACTTTTAATCATTCAAAGTAACCATACTTTCAGCACCAAATCCTTAATTTTATGATTAAGTGGGCCTAATGGTCAAGAGTATGTGTTTCCTCCTAGGAGATCAAAGGTTCAAATCTAGAGGGGGGTAAGGTATGTACACCACCATAGACTTTAGCAGTTAAAACTTAAATCACTATGCAGAGGGGGTCCCTTGTCCCACAAACAAGGGTGTCTCATACACCAAATTGGTGTCTCGCTTGACGGTGACCTTAAAAATATCATCATCATCATTGCCGCCATCGTTGTAATTAAAAAATAAGCATCACTGTTTTGTTATTATTTTTCACTATTACTTTTAATCATTCAAAGTAACCCTGCTTTCTTTTATTTTGTTCATTTGTTTGCCATTTCAATCATTCAAAGTAACCACTATTATTTTTTTTTATTCATTTAGTATTTTATAAGCTTACTATTTAAGTTATAACTATGTCTTTGACCCACTTGACATATGACTATGATATAGTAAATAGTTATTTTAAAACATCTATGCATCTCTCCTCCTCCTTATTTGTAAGACTTATTAGGGAAAGAATAATAATAATAAAATAAAAATGAAAAAACGCCTATTGTTTGTTCAGAGTATGCTTTAGTGAGGCTCTTCCTGCGTCATAATGAATGTATATATGATAATAAACAATGGAAGCGTTGGTCCACATTGACATTTCGTTTTACCTTTTAAGAGAACTAACCACTGCGGAAATTCGTTTGAACGTAGGTTCAACTTTAAAAAAAATTCTGTAAGTCCTATTGGAATCCTGGGTTCGACCTTCTCGGTAGTCAACCTTGAAACCCTGGGCTGAGAAACATTGCAGCGGCCATGGATCACAGAAATTTCGTATTCCACCTCTGCAATCTCCTCGTGCTCACTTCTCTTCTGACTGGCTCGGCTTTAGCGGTTTCATCCACCAGGTTTGAATACATTTTTGTATTTTTTTTAAATTCGAATTTTAAAAAATTTAAAAATGCAAAATCGTGGGGTGGCGTGTGGGAGCCCCCCATCTTCGGGGAGGGGCGATTGGCTCGGCTTTAGCGGTTTCATCCACCAGGTTTGAATACATTTTTGTATTTTTTTAAATTCGAATTTTAAAAAATTTAAAAATGCAAAATCGTGGGGGGGCGTGTGGGAGTCCCCCATCTTCGGGGAGGGGCGTGTGGCCGCCCCCCACAAGCGGGGCGACGTTCAGAGCTACAAGGCGCACCCCCTCCTGCGTTTCCTGAAGTTTCGCTTTTTTGTGGGCGTGAGGAAACGTTTCTGGAGGAGCCCCCAAGCCCTCGGGGCGTGGGGAGCGAGGGGGGCGAGCCCCCGACCCTGGGGGGTGAGTTTCCGTGGAACACTGGATTTTAGCCTTAGTCACTAGGAAAGGGGAAATAAAGTGACCCTTGCATTAAATGATTTGGGATAAGCATTTAATTCAACTTTAGTGATTAAAGTGACTTTCGATAAATTTAAGTGAGGTGAGAATTAAGTGAGTGAATTTAATTTTTATGAGAATTAAATGTACATCAATTCTCAAACTCACATCTAATTCATTTTGGGCCCTTGGATTAGATGACCCTTCACTCACCCCAAGCATCCAAACAAAAGGCAAGGGAAAGGCTTTTCATTTTTCACTTGAATGAATTTTAGAGAGCAGTCAACTTCTTGAGATGAGGAGCACGAGTTGGTGAGAGTACAGGCACACATTCCAATGCTGGGAAGAGACATTCTATACAACAATCCCGATAGAGAACCCACACACATTTCTAGATAGCTGCACAAATTTCTAGAACGTTGGCACAGTTCTTGAGGCTGCTGCTGTAGCAATTAATGTGTTTGTACAACCTTCATTAAATGTGTTCGTACAATTTTAAGTGACACCAGGGACACAAAAATCGAGGTAGATTACAGGCCCGATTTTCGAGGTTTTTGATTTCTGGCTGGGTTCTGCATAGGCATGATTTTTGAGGTGCTGGGTCGTATTGTATCGTACAGGCATGTACGAGTTCGAGCAAGGAATGCTCAACAAGTCTGGCACAAATTTAGAGGTCCTCTTGTGTGCACAAAATTCGAGATAAGTTGGAATTTATTGCTGCTTAAAACTATTCTGCTGTAAATTGCATATGAAGAAGAAATAAAATCTCTCTCAGAAACATGTTTTCCCCTTGTGAGTTTTGCCTAGGCAATTTGTCTAAAATTACTTATGTCTGAAATTTCGTGGTGTGCAAGTTTCATTTAATTTTCTTTCTGTGAATGATGTTCATACTGTATTTCAAAGTTTGCGATTTTTTTTTGTGAAATTTACAACACCTATATAAAGTGGGTTGGGCATTAAATTTGACTTGAAACCGGACTGGGTTTGAACACCCAAAACTTTCATGGTATCAAAGCTTGGGGCAGATTGTTGCATTGAAATTTTCAGATTGTAAGTAAGCTTCTTTTGTCAGTGGGCAGAACCTTGTTGGATTTTGAATTTGCATTGAAATGGCCACTGGAGTTAGGTTGGAGGATAGACTTGATGGGGAAGGGAATTTTATTCCATGGAAGGCTAGGATAGTGCTTATACTGCAGGAAAATGAATTGTGAAATGAAGTGGTACATAACACACAGCCTAATCCTATTCAAGTTCCCGCTTCCGCCAATGCACAAGCATTATCGATCTTCAACAAAAACGACATCAAGGTTAGAAGGATAATTCTTGATGCAGTTAAAGACCATGTAATTCCTCACATCTCAAGTAAAGACTGTGCATATCAGATTTGGTATTGCTTTGACCAGCTTATACCAGAGTTCAAATGAAAACCGGAAAATTGTGTTGAGGGAAAAATTGAAGAGTATTAAGATGGCCAAAGCAGAGGGAGTGACTTCCTACCTTACTAGGATATCTCAGGTGAGAGGTGAGCTTGCAACAGTTGGGGAGGTTGTTTTTGGCATTGAGCTAGTGCAGACAACGATGAATGGGGTAGCTAAGCCTTGGGATGTTTTTGTGGAGGCTATAGTTGCCAAGGAGAACTTGCCTTCTTGGGACAGCCTATAGGATGATTTCTTGCAGGAGGAGCCCCGGAGAGGTTTTGTGCAGGGCAGCGCTTCCAAGAGTAGGGAGGATGAAAAAAATGTAGCTTTGACTGCAAAAGAAAAGAGGAAGTCCAAAAAGGTCCCCAAGTAGAGTGGGGCTAAGAAACCACAGAATCAAGGTGGACAAAAGAAGGATTTGAGCAAAGACAAGTGATTTGCTTGTCAGGGGTTTGGACACCATGCCTCGTAGTGTCCAAACAAGAAGAAGAAGCAACAATGTGTAACTTCAACAGAGATTGAGGAGCATGGAGCGCGATTTGAGAGAGAGTTTTATCTCTATGCTGGGCATGTTGAGAGAGAGAGAGCATCCATCATCACCAGTATAGACAGAGATTGAGAGGGAGCATTCTTTGTTGACCGACCATTCTTTTAGTGCATCTACCACTAGCACGTGGTATATTGACAATGGATCCTTGAGCCACATGACAATGGTGCTGTTATCACAGGCCTTGTAGTTGCCTCGATATAGAAATCCAATATAGGATGGCAGAGGGGACGGGCAACCAAAGCCGTGACCCATGGAAATCCCAACCCCCAAGAGATGGATGGTTATCACGTTGGTTAGGACTTCCTTCGCTTTATGCCACTGAATGCCCAAGTGACAATGGGGGAGACTCGATCACGTCCTGAAAGGACAGATCTACAGCTAATCACCAGGTCAAGCCAAGAAATGTGAATACGTAAGGTGAGAGCTAGAAACCCTAGATTTAAGGGGTAAGTCTTGAGTTTAAATGATTATTCGAGTGCGTGTGCTTAAGGATTATAGAAATGTTACTCAAATGAAGATTTATTAGTGACTAAAAGAATTCAAATAAGATCTAGGGTTTGTGTGTTAGTTCAAAAGATTAGACCTAGGACCGTAGGGGGATTTAATCAAGATTATGGAAATTTCCTAGGACGAGGTTGATATAATGAAATTAGGCCTTAAACACACCTACTTGGATGTAAGATTTGACAGTTAAAACAATCTAAGTGAAACCAGACAAAATGCATAGAAAAACTGGTTGGTAGACCAAACAGGGGCGTTTTCTCCCAAATTGAAACCTGTGCTTGGAGATGGGCAGAGGAGTCCAAGCTTGACGTTTTTGAGGGAGAGGGGATTTTTTGATATGCCAGATAAAACCCATGTTATCTCCCAAATAAATAAATTTATTTATTATTTTAGTTTACACAAAATAATTCATTTCCGTAGTATGAAGGATATGAAGGTCACTGACAAATTTTAAAGCCTTTGTTTTCTATTTGGATGAAAATTTCACAAGTGTAGCTTTCGGTGGCTTGGGCGAGGATCAGAACATCTCATTAGTCACTGAAAGATGGAAGATAATTAGTAGGTGGAAGACCCCTTCGACAGATAGGCATATTGTTGAAACTTTTACACCATCGGAGCGGTTTTTAAACAGTAATCAGAAGTGTTGAAGACTATAGATCGGCGAGCTAGTTCCCAAGGGCGCCGAAACTATGGAAAATACAGTGACTAGAAGTTCCGCAACTGTGGAGAATAGAATGATTAGAGGCAGCCGATAAATCAAAATCACCGATCAGAGAGAATGTAAACTTCGGCATCGGAGAGGCTAAAGACTAACTGGCGGCGAAATAGTTCAATGCGGAGCCGCAACGGCGGATGAAAGACTTACTGCGAGTTTCGAAATAACAGAAAGACATCGCTGAGCGGAGGCACTAAAGACTATGCGCCAAATGCTTGAAAACATAAAACCGACGGCGAATTAGTCCTCTAAGTAGCCGCAACGACGGAAATATAAACTACGGGGTCCGCAAGCAGATGAAACTTCGGCGTCGGAACTCAGTATCACTAGCCGTCGGCAAGATAGTGAAATTGGAAGCAGCAACGGCGGAAGAAAGAAGACGAACAACTTCGGTACTGTAGTTATTACCGCTCTCGATCATCGATGTGTTAGTTATGGAGAACGCTGATTAGCAGCGCAGATGAGATAAAAGAAGAAACCTTCGACAGTCGATGAAGAAGCCGTCGCGACACTGATGATCTAAGGAGCGTCGATACCACGCCAACAAAGAGACTTGGAGCGTCGAAATGGCGGAAGAAAGAAGGTTAAAGAAGACAAAGCTTCCGATCAGCTACTGCGGCAGCAAAGTAAAAAGGGGTTTTGAGCGGATTGAACGAGACGAGGCACTTCAGTTAAACGCTGATACATTGGTTGTTGGCGGCAATTTCACAGCAAACCAGCAGTAGTGGTTATCAACTACCACTTCAGTCATTAAAAGATCGCCCAGTGAACTAGATCTTCACAATGAATAAACACATCGTTAGCAAGGGTTTGAAGCCCTAATCGGGAAAAAACTATTACTTTGATTTATTTTTGATGTAAACAGATCGGATTTAGAGGATCTGTAAATTTTGTAAATGGCTATAAAGCCCATGATTATTTCATTAATAAAGGTTCGACTCTAGGGATTTATGAGCCTGTTCCATTATCAAGCGTCTCATCTGGTTTATTCTAAGTATAAGCTCTTTTGTTGTGATTTGTTCAGCCATCTCTTTCTTTACTATGTTTATTGCCTGAATGTGCATTTAGGTAATTTTCAGATTTATTAAAGGGCCGATAGCTGTTATCCTATTGGTTATTTAGTGATATTTGATTTATAAACACCATCCTCAAAAGGATTTAGCCATTTATATGCATGTGTTATGTGTGCAAGTCTGCCAGCCCGGTGAGTTCTTTATCTCTGCACCTTTTTGTCAAACTACTGAACAAGTTGTAACTAAAAGCCTTGTGATTGAGTGAGCTTCATGCATGTCTTGAGAGTGAGAGGTTATATAGGTTATCCGGCTTGATCCAATTCAGAAAAAACCCAAAAAATAGTTTAAGTTACCCGGCATCCTCAAGCTACAACCTAGAGGAGTTTCCTGGAGTGACAACAACCCAGATCGCTAAAATTGTAGATTCCTAGTGCAATTTGGTTCGGTGATTTTTACTAATGCTAAAGAGGTTTTTTCAGTGAAAAGCAGTGATGGGAAATGCATACAGAAATTAAAAGAGAGAGAAATTACCTGTGAGACGTACCTGGATTTTGAAGATGACCTAAAAAATGATGAAGAATGTTGCCTCCTTGATCAAATGAATGTTTCTGGAGCGGATCTTGATGTTGTTGAGCTTCAACCAATCACCCTAGCACCCCCTTCAATCTGCCAAGTCAGAGAAAATCAAATGATAAGACATATGAATGAGATCTTTAGAATAAGGAAAGAATGAGGAGTAAAATTTCATAAGAAAGAAATACTCCCTGAACCAAACACCTAAGAGCCGGAATGATGGTGGGTTTCCCCACAGAAACGCCCTCTCTCTCCTAGCGTGCCTCCTTCCCCGCAAATGAAATGGGTAAAGGAAAAAATGCAAGATCTATCCTGAAGCACACTCAATACAAAAGAGCAGCAATGCCAATCATCAAATCATCAACTCATTTACAAAATACATAGAGAGTAATCCCAGACAAATCTTCTTTATTCAAATTTTGTTGCCAGAGCTCATGAAATACAATGGGGGTTCACCTCTTTTAAATAGTTTGAGAGAGACGTAAACCCTAACTCACTTTTGCATCCAACGGTTGAGATTACAACATCATCAACGGTGGAGATCGATAATACAAAGATCAATACATGGATCAAGTGACCAAGTCAAAAGAGGGGGCACACTTTGCTTATGGATGCCTCTCTAGAGTGAAAGTCACATTATAACATAAGATGTGACATGATAATACATAGGAGGGGGTCACTAGGGGCTTAATTCACCCTAGGTCCCTTTACAACTTCAAATCATATGATATAACAATACGACACATCATTAGCCAAGAAGAGGGGGCACCCCTTGGGGGGCTTTCCTCATTCATCGAGCCAAAATAAAATAATTCGGACAATTGCTTACTGAAAACTGTTGAAGGACTGTCCAGGATGCTGAGACACATCATCTGCCAAAATTCCAAGCCATTTCCTTGACCTTGGATGCCAAATTGATTTTTTCAGTGAAATTCCTAGTTCATTTTTGCTAGTAAATCTCTGGAAAATGATAAAATCACCATAACTCTGTCCAAGATGAGAACTGGGGAAAACTGACTGCTCTGGATGATCTGGAGACATAGAAGAATGGTGTAAGTGACTACTCAGACCCCCTGGAACACTACACTACTCTAGGAGGCCCCATCATACTGCCATCTGTAATAAAATTTGATCATTTGGCCAATAATAAAGTGATAATAATCACTGATCAAGAGATCTGGGGCCAAACTCTCAAAACTGAAACCGCATTATTGGTCCTGGGCATGTCTAAAACAAATATAGACCATGTTGTTTTTTGATTCATTGCCTTGGGAATCGTGCTTGACTTGGTCAAATTGGTTGGCCAAATCAAAGTACCCAAACTAAAAGTGAGATACTGTATCAATATGATCCTGTAAGCCTCAGGGGTAAGAAATGCTCCAATGGTGTATATCAAAACCAAGCTTAAGTCAAGTTATTCATAATCATGGTGACAATAATAATGATAAGAAGAAGATATACCTTTGCTTCTGAAAGATCTTAGAACCTTTTGGAAGTCTGCTTGTTCATGCCATACTTACAAAGGGTAAACAATGTGCTATTTTTGGGTGAGGATGGAAAACAAAGGCTAAGGCAAAGGGTAATGACTTTTAACTGACTTTGACTTTGTGATCTCTCCGAATGACAACCATAACACTCAACCAAAGTGACATATACATGACAGATAGCAATAAGGGATGGAGGTGTCTCATAAATGGATAAAGTACTCGGGCTTGTTTCCTTCAGACTCTAGCAAGTTTTCCTTTGCACTAATTTGCAACATAGGTCAACCTTCAAAGGCAGGTGCCCTGGAAGCCTTCTGGGCTCTAGTACTGACAAAGACACAGCCTTTGCAGGCTAGTCTCACCCTGTTTCCCTGTGCAGGAAAATGAGTCGAACACTATACAAAGAGTGAGTGCTTATCCTTTGACCATTAACCTTTAATCAATACTCTTCATATTTCACATAAGATAGTAGCCAACCTGCAAGAGCAGGTGGCCTGGAAATCCTTCTGGGATCCAGTAAATGACTAAGGCCTAGACCCGATGCAAGCAAGCAGTCCATAGCCTCGACGGGTTTGCCTCTCCCTGCTGCCCCTGTGGAGGGTAGATGAGCCTTACATTATACAATGAGTGAGTGCTCAACCTCTTGGCCACTGACTACTTTTAAAACATTTATACTTTTTGCATCCTTTAGATATAGCTTTTATGCGTTCCGATGCTTTAGTGTTTAGTAACATTGTTTGGTGGAGCATTTGTTTTAAGGACTAAAGGCGAACTTCCCAGTGAACCTAGCCACATTGGCCAAGCCACATACTTCATAAGCCAAAGACACATAACAACATGAAGTCTATCATGTATAGGGGTCAAGATGGGGAAAAGGTCTTCAATCTCACAAATCTCAAATAGTCTAAGTCATGGGATACAATTCACAAATGGATGAACTGGATGTACAGGGACAGGTGACATATGAGACCAACCTAAGCATGGCATGAGCAACAATCTTCACAACAAGTTTTTTGATTAGTCATGGCACAAGTTCAAGCATTAGTACAATATAAGCATAGGTCACCATAATTATCCTAACATGACAAACATAGGTGTTTGACATACATCATAGAGCAAAACTAAACCACAGAAGCATACACCTGATCTCACCATATATACTTGTCTCCAATGATAGGGCCCCTCTGTATTGTGTGTACCAACTATGATCTTGAAATGAACTAGGTCATCACCAAAAGCATCTCAATGGACTCTTGAATCTCAGTCCTGGAAAGGAAAATATGATGAACCAAGCTTTGGGATAGCTGAAGCTGTAACCATCCATGCTAATACCCCATGTGAAAAATAGCTCGGAATAGAACAACAGATAAGTCTGTATGCTGTATCATGGTAGCCCAGCTGCAAATGTATATGTGATAATATCTGGCTCCAACTGGGACAAGTGCTCTAATGAAGAGAGTGCTTGAGAACCTCAGAAATCTCTGGTCCACATCACCATCAACAACAAATAATCCAGCACTTCCCGCTTTCTGCTTCCTCTCCAGGTATAACTTGTTATCTACGCACATGGAAGCAAGAAATACCAGAGCAACATGTATGGGAAAAATATATGCAGAAATAAATTGACAGAAATTAAATGCTGAAAAGTAAAGTGCTGAAAAGTAAATTCTAATATAATCATTTCAAATGTAGTAAAAGACAAAACTCAGTAACTAGTAGACTCATACATCAATAAGACAGAAAGATAGACTCAACTACTGCTCAGAGAGCTTATTCAATCCTACCTACTCTAACTGATGGTGAAAAGATGATATGCTAAGTCATGTTAGGGACATATTCCCTTAAATAAACTTGATTTACAAGAATTTTGAAATTGTGACCATCTTTAGTAGACAAAAAAGACATATTATCTTCAAATCGTTCTACTGTTAGTGGTCCCATCCAAAGGTTTCCTGATTGTCTTGAAATATGATTAAAAGCACGATTCTCAACAATCACCTTATCACCATAGGAATACCTACACCGGTTAATGGATGAAGACACAATTGGAATATCATGGGTAGGTATTATGGAGGCATCAGGGTTACCTCTGGTATGGGGAAATGGCATTGTCCTACTTCTTTCAGATATAGCATTGAAATGTAGAGGACCTCCGTCTATATGAATGGCAATTCTTCCAACCAAGATCTCTCTTACCTCTCTCCTAGGTATGTCGAGCTCTCTCTCAACCTCCTCTGGGTGTGCCGACACTACTTCTTTATCTGTTTCCTCCACAGTCCAAAAGTCTCTGAATACTTCGTCAATATCACTTTCAAGGGGAGAAATGGTATCATAATGGTCTGCTTGCTTGTTAGAACCTTCTCCATGAGGCATGGGTAGTTTTCTTTTCCGAGAGGCTTCAAATAGATTTCTCTCTACTTTTTCTAAAGATGTCGGATGTAAAATAGGATTGTGAGATGTATCATTTTGTTCATTTAGAAGCCTCCCAAGAGGTAACAAAAAACGTGGAAAATGAGAAGTTGCTGGGTAGCGAAAATTACTTAGATTTGCTCCTTGGTCTGGTGGCTTATGTTGATTAATAACTTCAGATTGATTGCCAGACGGAGCTTGGTTTTTGTATTCAACTACATGGGAGGAAATGTCAGCTTGAAAAGTAAGCAAATTATTTAGGGAAAATTCCTCCCCGAAAGCATCGTTAATGAGAACATCCTCCTCCCAACTTCGATTAATAAGATCTGTCATTTCTCGTCTTAGGTTATCTCTCAGATCCTGCCTAATCTCTTGGATAGGGTGGTAAATTCTTCTAGTCCGAGAATTAGGTATATTATTAGCTATAGACAAGGTCTCATCATGAAAGGGTGGTTTAGGGGCTTCAATAGATAAATGAATAAGGGGTTCAAAAAACCGTTCGGCATTACTATCCATAATTTCCCCTATCAATTACTGATGAATGAGCTCCTGTCTAACCCTAACATCATCTTCATCCTCAGAATTAGAACTACCTACCCCCATAAAGAAAACAGGCGTATCATCATCGTAGTTGCTTGCCATGTTTATTCTTTCAACACCCAGGGTGCGTTTCCCATAAGTATTCTTCAATCCATCTTCATAGGTCTCAAGATATTCATCAATGAATGACTCCCTACAAATTCTAATCAAATTCTCGTCGGAATTGGGTATGCAAGCGTATGATAAATCCATCATCAAGTATCCACCTAACCCAGCAACCCATTTCCTTGATAGCAACATGCCATACATAGGAGGAAGATCAATCAGGACTACATCCATCATGGTATTTAGATCAGGGCAAGCAAACAAGTTAGCCTTCAAGTTTTTGATTAGGCCATATGCTTAGATGCTCCTAGAATCAATTCCACAAACATTTGTATATGGACGAGTGACTTCTAATCCCATTTCTTTCATAATGCTTAAGGGCATAACGTTCATAGCAACTCCAGAGTCTAACATGCAGTTATGAAGTAAGAGGTTGCTCATTTGCAATGTAAGGTAGAAAGGACGGTGTCCTCCACTCTTCCTCTCATAAACAATAGTGTGAATCTAAATAGGAGGATCTACCTCTACCTCTCGACCCCTAACACTTTGGATGTGGCAAGATTCATAAACAATCTCGGGAGTATTTGCCACTGGGATATTATCGAAAAAGTGCTGAACTTGTTCTCCGACTGATGGCAATTTTACTAATTCACTTAGGGATACATTCTGCATGACTGTATGTAATTCTTACTCTATGTCAATCCCGAAGTCATAGTCGCAAGGATCATGTTCTTCCGATTCTTCCTCTTCTAAGATTAGATGCTTGTCTAGGAAAGGTGTAATGTCTTGTTCTTTGTTTTTGCATTGGTAAACTTGAGTGGTAGGTTGTGTTGTTGTGCACACCAATTCTTCTTCTTCCTCCCAATCTTCCTCTTCTAGCAAGATTCTACCAAAGTCCTCCTCATCAGTGAAGTATTCAACTAAGTTAATGCCTTGATCCTCAGGGTCAAAGACTTCAGGCTCTTCTTTAAGTTCCTCACATATGTTCACATTTCTGCTCTTAGCGGGCTCATTTCTCCTAGGATTTTGCCTATTTTCATCTACGGGCCCTCTTTGGTTGTTCCAATAAGGTCTTGAGCCATAGGCATTCCTGTTTCTATCATGTTCCCTTGTTCTTGCTATATCTTTAGTGAATAATGTGAGGTTTTTCATCATTTCAAACATTGCTTCTATAGTAGGTTTCTCCTCAGTCAGGTTCTTTAGCCTTCCTGGGTTTTGGATCACTACGGGAAGAAGAGGGAGCGTAAACATAAAAAAAATTCTTCGTTCCCATAGAGGCTATGTTGGCTTCTGCTTTCTTAGCCCAGGTTTGAGCAGTCTTGAGGTCATTTGGGTTATTTTCCTTAAGGTTTAGACCAAACCACCCTTCAAAAGCGTTTAAGTAAAGTATAAGGATAGCTTGTGCTGTTGGTCTTAGATCTTGGAGAACATTTGAGACAAGTTTGTCAAATCTTAAATTGAACTCGTGGATAGTCTCATTTTCTTTCTTTTTAACCTCAAACAATTGATTTTACATGAACCTATTGTCTAGTTTAGATGACCAATCTTCTATAAATTTTCTTGTTTCACAAACATAATATGCTAGGAGTTTGCTTGAGAGGTTTATAATAATAGATTGAAAAATCCAATGTCCCCCCAAGGTTCTAGGACGATGGGACACGGGAGCAGGGAGATGCACATTCGAGACGCATGGAGACCACCCCAAATTTTAAGGAAATTCGAGGGGTGGGGGGGGGCGGAGGGGAAGGCGTTGGGGTCATAAAAATTCTAAAAATATAAAAAACATGAAATATGAAATATATAATTCCTAAGAATAACAATTCATCCCATGCAAATTAGTAAATTACTAAATACTACATTCATCATTGTACAATCTTGCAATGAAAATCAGAATTTGATAAATTAATAATACAAACACATTACACGATTCATCATGATTTGGAGGTTCGAGGTTTGTGACAGTTTCGGTGTTTCGTGCGAGACGCCCAAAAGGTTCGTCGAAGTTACGTTTTGCCATGCGTTTCGGCCAAAGCGAGACATCCTGAAACGTTTTTCCTGGAGTTTCGCCATCCTCGGGACGCATGAAACACCGAAACACGTCCCCGAACTTGTGGGACACGTTCCCTTGGAACATTGTAAAAATATCCTCTACACCTATGGTGAAGGGATGAAGCTTTCAACTAGAGCTTACTAAGGAAGTTAATGAGTTAGTCTGTAGGCAGCTAGTGGGGAGCTTGATATACCTTACAACCACTAGGCTTCATTTGATCTACGTTTTGAGCTTCTTCTCGAGAAGGTAGAGCATTGGACCACACCAAAACGTTTTGGGATATGTGAAAGGTACACTTGGCTTTGGCATTCTATATGCCCAAGGAAATACTCTAGGTTGTGGTGGTATACAAATTTAGATAGGGAAAATTGTGTGGATGGTAGAAAATAAACTTTTGGATAGGTATTTAGCCTTGTAATGGGTGTAGTCACATGGACTAGCAAGAAGTAGCATACAATAACCCTTTCATTGACATAAGAAAAATACCGAGGAGCAGTCAAAGGAACGTGTAAAGCAATTTGTCTTAGGAGGATGCTTTCAAACTTGAAGATGCAATAGACAAAGTTGTTCTCCATGGCAATCAAGGGGTGCTCAAAATAGCCAAGAACCCAATCTTCCATGAGCATACCAAGCATGTTGAGATACATTGCCACTTCATCAGATAGCTTGTAGATGATGGATTTATTGAGTTGCAGTACTATCCTAGAAAGAACCAAGTTGCAAACATTTTGACCAAGTCTTTGGGTCCTATATTGAAAACTCTGAGATAAGCTTGGGGTAGTTAGTAGATTGACATTAGATTTTAGACATAGCCATTTGATAATGTCAACTCAACTTTAGGTTATTTTATGCTTTATTTCATTTTAATGTGTTTCTCGGTTTATTCCACATTCATAAAGTGGATTTATTCGACTAGCTTGTAACCCTTTATAAGAAATCTTTTTCTTTCCTATTTATGCAATGCAATACAAAGAACGCTTTCGAGTTATCTTGGTTTCTTTGTGTTCAATTTCCACGATACTTAGTGCTAAATGGGTAGTGTGCATAGTCATAGGAAAGGAGGCTTGGAAAGACCTTTTGAAACATTGCATTGGCTAGGGGATCCCTTTGTAAAAGAAAAGGCGGTATGGGGTTTCTTTTCAGACTTCCTTGGCTGCCCTATAATGAATATAAAGATATAAATAAACATTACAGAATATAATACTAGTACTACTATTGATAATAATAAATAACCAAGGGACATAACCTAACTAAGACACACAATTGTTCACCTTTGTGTCTAGTCAATGCATATAAATATATTTTCACAAAGCATTGTGTATCAAATCTCATTCGTTCATTATCAATTATATTATCTTATATGGCTTTCAACTATCATTGATTCCTATGTTGGATATTCTTGCGTATATGAAATATTGTTCATTACATTGGTACTAGTGTTAAAGAATTTTGTTCATTACATTGGTATTAGAGCCCCTTCTTGGGCACTTCTATTGATTATGGTTGTTAACCAAACATTTACTAGAGTTTTTTCTGATTTTGGGTGTTTGACCATATTTAGGTTTTTGACCATTTGAAGCTAATAAAACATTTCATTAAAGAAAGATTATACCATTGCAAATTTATTCCACTACTAGATACATAATAAATAAGGTAAGATAATTTTATTAATGTGCAATGAATGACCACTGCAGTAGGTCAAAGGTACTGTTGTAAATACAAAGTGGGAGCACTAGAACGATTCCTATGAAAAGCAAGATACAAAAAGTAAAGTATGAATCTAATATCTAAATTTCGAAAAACCAACTCAAAAGATGGAGAGTCGATTTGAGAGAGAGATGTACACAGATACTAGATCTAGAGTCTATGATACAAAGTACAACATCGTCATGGTTTGATGAAATCATCTCTCCTAACATCCAAAGCTGAATGGAGGAATCTCAACATAGAATCTTGTTTGGAGGAAGCTTTGGAAGAGGAGTTGGTTTATGCAATGTGCCGTTGCTTGGAGGAGGGGGCTTGTTGCTATGATTTGGATGATATCAACTTATTGTTGGTATGGAACCTTGTTAATGTAATTGTAACTTCGGAAGATATTCACTTGTATATTTCATATTGTAATTATTGTAACTCCGACGGAGATGTTTATTCCTCCGTCCGGGAGAGTCATTATTGTATTTAAGTCATGTAAAGTCATTGAGGTTAACCCTCCATTGTATGTCGAGGCATTAGACCCCAGAGTTAAGTTGTAATAGGGTTATTAGACTCTCCTAGAGAAGTCGGCCTTGTTGAGGTAGAAAGTCAAGTTAAGATAAATTATAAATAGAGAGGGTGCCTCTCTATTTATGCACATCCACTCACTCATCAAGTTCGCATGAGTAGAAGAGAGGACAAGTTTGCACAAGTAGGAGAGAGAGAAATCGCTGGAGAACATCTCCATATTTTGGGTTTTACTTTTGCTATTGGTGCTCATTCTATCTCTGAGGAAGTTGCGGGATTTTCTCCTTTATGGTTTCCCTGAGGAAATATCTATCTCTTGTCTCTTGTGATTATTGTTGTGCATGTTATTCTCTCAGATAAGATCCTAGATCATATTGAATAAACTGTAAAAATCTAAGAAACCATGGCTTGCAATGTTGTTGGGATCTCACAGACGTGGAGGTTGTTCTTTGAGTTTGCATAGAATTGGGGTTGGAAACATGTTCACTATATGTCTGTGTCTTGGTGCCCTTAGCAGATGGGAGCATTGTGAAAAAGGAAGCAATTTGATGAGTGGAAGTTGGTCCAAGCGAGGATGTGGTTGGAGGCTGAGGGAGAGGATCCTAAGGGCCTCTCGCAAGTATAATGTTAGACATTTTTGTTCGGGGTACCTGAAGAAACTGGCCAGAGTCTGAAGCTCCTTAAAAAGATAGCGGAACCTCCCTTGGATCTTGTAGTAAACAGGGTAATGAAAAATGAAATGCTCCTCAGTCTCAACCTCCTGAAGATGGCACACTTGGCAGATCCCGTCAAGTTGATCAATCTTGTAATTTGTCTCCAACCTAAGTCTATGAGATCCCACTGTGGACTAGCCCAGAGGAATACAAAGAGTGTGCACCTAATGGTGGAGTGTAATGGCATCGAACAATGACTCTGTCCTTTAGATCGAAGTGTTCAGCGCAGAAGGTCATCTTCAAACTTAACTCGTCTTGAGGGTTTATTTGCGTGATCAACATAATCTGCATGTAGATATCATCTTAGATGATCTTGTTCATATCTTGGTTGGAATGTAAGAGGTGGTTAGGTGCATCTAGGGAGTTTCTAAACAGGGGAAGCCAATCCATTGCAATACCAACATATTCCAAAAGATTCGAGACCCTAACATACACCAAGCATGTGTGGATTGAAGGGTTGGTTGAGGTAATGAACTCCGAGGAATAGTAGGTTAAGTACATATATCGATTTCGTACCTTTGTTGAGTCAACGAAGCTCTGAATGTAGTGTAGGAGTGAGACAAAGTTGAATACAGTCTTATGCCAAAATGGCCAGGCGCCAAACTTCGTAAGTATGATGGGTTGAGGGACTCTTTGCTTTCATTCGATGATGCAGTGAACAAGGAGGATTTACATTCTCTTTGGTGAGGTGCAATTGGACTCTACCAAATATGTGTTGAATTTTACAGGTTAGATGAGTTTTAATACCAATAATAAACTTCAATACATGAACATATAAAAAACTTAAGTAAAATTTAAACTGTAATAAAATTTAACAACATAACTTTCATCTCTATCAACTTAACGCTCTGCTGGTCACTGGGTTAAAGTTGATCATTGATATGTTTCACAGAATGTCATATACAGAAAAATAATAAATAACATGTACAGAAAAATAATTCTCAAACAAACTACAAATAAACTACTAAGTTAGAGAATCATAACCATTATTGGATCCGCCTTATACTTAGATAGTTTTGAGTTTGATCTTGTCACTGAAAGGACAAGTCAAACTGAACAAACATGTTACGTACCTTGAGAAAGATAGAGTTTAGGTAGAAGAAAACAGACCTCAGATTCTTCAATAAGAATAACAGTTCAATCACACTGATCCACAATCTTACTACTAAAGATGACTTACAAAGGTGTGAGATCCCGCTGATATGTCCAATACCAAAACAGGATAGAAAATACTATCAGGAGAAAAGAAATAACATTGGTGTGTGCAGATAGTCTAGGTGGACGGGGCAATTGGCAGCAGATGACCGACAGACATGAAGAGATCGCAACGGACAGATAGAGTGACGGGTTGGGTCACGGTGGAGCAACCGGCAGCAGACAACCCGCAGACTGAAAGACACCAGCACACAGGATCACGTGGGAGGCCAATAGACGAAAGGGAACCAACACCAGCGAACAAATGAATTGGCAAGTGCGGATCCGACAGAACTAGTGGCGATAGATAGAGTCATGGGTTGGCTTACGGGGGAGCAGGTTGTAGCAGACAACCCGCAGACAGAGAGAGACGATGCAGATAGCCCGCAGAGAAAATTTGCAAGCAAGAGATAAAGATTGCCTATGGAGAAACTGCAAGCAACCGACAGACAAAGACGGTAGGCAGGGAAGGCAAAATCATGGAGGCAGCCGTGAGAAAGCCGCAGGCAGCAAAGAAAGAAAAACACAGTCAACAATCGAAAAATAAAACACAGCAAAAAAATAAAACACGTGAAAGCTTCCAAAATCGAGTTGTCATAAAAAAAAATAATCTCACCTATTTATAAGGTTCAATGGTGTAATAGATTCAAGTGGAGGTCCACAATAACAATAAAAGACCAAACCATAAAATAAGAAATGGACCAATAATATGAAATACTCTAAACCATAAAATAAAAGTGTTTGACCAACAACTTATTATAAAATAATCAAAACAGTAATCACAAGGTAAAGGTCTTAAACATGAGATAAGATTAAATGGTCAAAAAAGTCTTTATTAATAAAATCATAAAGATTTTATTAATAAGACTATAAAATAAGAATTTATAATAAAGTCATAAAGTGAAAGTCCAAAACCATAATTGGGTTAAAGGGTCCTTTTAATAAAACATAAGGTAATCAAAATGATACAAGGTCCAATGGTCTTTAATAACCGATTGGGTAAATACACTCCATAAAGTAGGAGTCATCATAATCAAAGGTGCACACAAGTGAGAGTGCTAGGACCAAGTAAGAATAGTACCAAGAGTCAACAACCACAAGATCAAGGTGAACTGTAAAGGTGGACAATCATTCAATTAGGACCAACAAGACCGTAGACTTACCTCTCTCTCAAGGTACATAGTTTTATATATATTTATTATTTTGTCATCACTGTATAAGGGGGAAGATCCAAATGGATGGTACAATCCTTTTGTCCTTAGCACTGCTCCTAAGGGTTAGGTACTAGGGACATCGTCAAGGGGTGGCCAATCCCTTGAGAAGCAACCTAGCAATAACTGATTAGGAGAGGGGACATCATTATCTTCCATTCTTAGCTTTCAGCCTTAGGATGAGTTTTAGTCTCACATTGAATCAAGTTGATCAATCCCTGGACCTTGACCGGGTTCTCCATTCTCTCGCAGAATGGTTCTCAATACTAAGTTGAGTTTTAGTCTCACACTGAAAATTGATCAACTACCTGTAGGACCTACTTGGACATCGTGTCCCTGGTCCCATACCATAATATATCTCTGCCTCTACCTGTAGGCTCTACTTGGACATCATGTCCCTGGTCCCAGACCAGAATACCCTAGAGGCATATAGGGGCCCTAGCCACATGCTAGGGGCTTTGCTATGGCATCAACTTGCTTGTTCCTAGACCAAGAACCCCAGGAGACTACTGGGGGCCCTAGGGTACCTTCTAGGGTCTTACTTTGTCATGGTTCTCAGTACTAAGTTGAGTTTTAGTCTCACACTGAAAATTGATCAACTACCTGTAGGACCTACTTGGACATCGTGTCCCTGGTCCCATACCATAATATATCTCTGCCTCTACCTGTAGGCTCTACTTGGACATCATGTCCCTGGTCCCAGAACAAAATACCCTAGAGGCATATAGGGGCCCTAGCCACATGCTAGGGGCTTTGCTATGGCATCAACTTGCTTGTTCCTAGACCAAGAACCCCAGGAGACTACTGGGGGCCCTAGGGTACCTTCTAGGGTCTTACTTTGTCCTAGTCGACTGACTAGGGTACCATTCTTTGAGAATGGGTCTCGCAGGTGCACTAACTTCAACAATATGCCCCCCAAACTTTTGAACCATAGAGAATTGTGGGCCATACAAGGTTGTTGATGAGAGACATCTGAAACAAACATAATTCGTTTCTCAATTACGAACAATAGTTCAATTGTTGAAAATCCAATTGATGTAGGACAACATGCTATAATCCATAAATGACAAGTATATAATAAATGATTAATGAATAAGATATATGAGATGATACCATGCCATGGGACGGTGTGCTTTAAATAAGCATGGACTGGTCACCATGGGTTAATAGACATACCTTTCATTAGGTCATGTCACTTTATTAAATGTGTCTTTTCATCATTTCTTGTTTATCATTAAGTATTATTATTATTATTTATTTATTGATATTATTATTATTATTAATTGATGCTTATTTATGTTTATTTATGTCTATTACATTGCCTTCCCCTTAAAAATGCTTTGTCCTCAAAGCATACAAAAGTTATGTCTTCGTTCTGGCTTGTAATGACTTCTCGGGGTTCTTCATTCTTAAGTTTGTTAGGGTAGATGATACAAGATGATGCGATCTTCTAAGTGCCAAGTAGAATTGTTGAGTTGTGAAAGTGTCTACTTACCGTAATTCAATCTTCTGTGGATTTGATCATTTGTAGGATCCTTGGAGAGAACCTATTGTATTACGATTTCCAAGATGAATTCTACTTTGAGACTGAACTATATTGGTATGAGTATCCTTCGGAACATAAGCCGGTTGCTTTTGTTGATGTTGATATGCTGATTGGTTAAGGAATCGACTCTTATGATCAGGATGTCAATAAGGTATCCTTGCATCTGGTGTGATATTACCAAAACTCTCGTCTTTAGATATTTCTGATGATTTATTATTTGGTATGATTTTGATTGGATCTGTATTGGTTGCCTTCTCCATTGTCTAGATTTTTACAAGTGATGACTTCTTTATTTCAACAAGATCGGTCATTGTTTCTTTATCGATTAAGGATTCCTTGCTGATAGAGTTCTCTAACTTATTCTGTTACAACTTCTTGTCATTCTTTAGCTTATTCATTTGGGTAAGTAAACTTCGATTTTGAACCTTTAAGCACGACAGTTCTTCCTTGTTCTCTGGATTTTTGACTTTGTCCTTATGGTTTGGGCTTTCTTACTACTCCTCCTTAAATCCTTTGATTTGCACAAGAAACCTCTAATTAAGGTTCCTTAGGCTAGAAGCTTCGCCATCTTTTTCTGATAACTGATCTCAAGGTTTTGACTCTTTTGTTCCAGTTCCTTAGCGCATTGCTTTTTATGCTTCGACTTTTTAATTTGTGCCAGAAGTTTTTGACTATGATCTGTTAGGCAAGGAATTTGTCTTTTTTCTAATAAGCTTCTGTCAACTTGCTTTTTGAAATCTTCATTTTCCTTTGGTTGTCTCTGTTTGTGATATGTCTCTCTTTCTAATTCCATGAATTGATTGGCCAACTCCTGAATCTGCTTTTCTAGATAAGAATAAGGCTGCTTTGTGATCTCTTGCCCTAAGAATTTCATGGTTTAATAACTATATGATGTTCTTCCTAATACGCAGGTACACAAGTATGCCCACTTTGTCAATGTGAATTTGGGTATCCAAATTTTAAAATATTTCTTGATGAAGCCCATCAAGTATTTTTTGGAGTTTTTACTTAGACTTGGAATATTCCTTCTGTAAGCTTAATAGGGGTAATAAATAAACTTCCAATAAACTCCCTTAAGGATTTTGAATTAGAACTTTTAAGGAATTGTTTTTATAATCCCTTTTTTTTGAGCTAGGATATTTGCCACTTTATACCCCTTCACAATTTATTTTTTATACTTGTTTCAACCTTGGGTAAATATTTTATTATTAACAAGCCCTTTATTATGTGACTATTCGAAATTCACCTCTTCCTTTAGCGACGATTCGAAACTCACCTCGTCTTTTAGTGTTATATATCTAGTGCTCTTAACTTCTGTAATTAATTCTCAAAATCGTGACTTTGAATTTGGTGGGTGACTTCAAAATTAATTGCGAAGATGTTGACCTGAAATTTATTTATTTATATTTTTTTTGTTGATTTCTAGTGAATCTTCAGTGGATTCTTCCTAGAGAATCTTTTCTTGAGTGATTGTCTACAAGGTTTTAACACCCGTCTACCTCCAGTGTGATCTCAATTGCGTGGTGGCTCGCTTGGTGACTAGGATAGTGATGAACAGGTAGGAAACGGACGACTGCTCCCGGTTAGTATCGCAGACCCTCTGCCCAGGCCGATAACAATTCTGGCTGTGCCCTTGATGACAACATTGTATAAAGGAGACGACAAATTGTTTGGATAAGAATGATGGGGTTTAACAGTTATGTTTGGGGAAACAATTAGATTACAAAATACCAGCAATCTGCAGAATTTGATTTCAGATTAATTCCGGATTGTTCTCCTTCATATTTAGATATCCTCATTAATTTCTTGATGGTGGGTACTCTAATCACTATTGTTTTATCCAAGGCCAGTACAATTGATGAGATTTCAAAATTGTAGTGGGTTGATGTGACCCGGTCCCTTAAGATATTTGTTTTTCGAACGAGTAGACAGCAGAATAATGTTTTCTCAACAGATTTCTAAATTAGAATAGTTAATGGTCAAGTTATGGTTAACGACTAAGATCAGAGAAACTCTGATGAGTTGGTAAATATGTGGCCAATAGCCATGTCAGATAATGTTGGATAAGAGGTGTGGCCAAAGGAACAATCAACAAACATAATTCGTTTCTCAATTACGAACAACAATTCAATTGCTGAATATCCAATTTAAGTAGGGCAACATGTTATAGTACATAAAGGACAAGTATATAATAAATGAGTAATGAATAAGAGATATGAGATGATGCAATGCCATGGGATGGTGTGCTTTAAATAAGCATTGACTGGTTACCATGGGTTAATAGACATACCTTTTCATTAGGTCACGCCACTTCATTAAATGTGTCTTTTCATTATTTATTGTTTATCATTAATTATTATTATTATTAATTTATTGATATTATTATTATTAATTGATGCTTATTTATGTTTATTTATGTCGATTACAACACCTTGGATGATATATCCTAGAAATGGTTCCAGAAAGTTGAAACGTTGTCTCTCCAGGAGGGCTAATGATTGGTAGCCCTTGTTGACTTGAGGCCAAAGGGTATGCTGCAGACTGAAACGCGGTCTTGTGAATTGTACCTCCAAGTAAGTATAGGTGCTGGTGATCTTAATCTCCGCCCCTTTGAAAACGAAATGGTGATCCAAGAGGATCGTTTTCAACCCGTTGAAGATCATGACCTTGGTTTTAGCCAAGTTGATTGTCAATTGATGG
This sequence comes from Pseudotsuga menziesii, assembly GCA_001517045.1. Classification (NCBI taxonomy): domain Eukaryota; kingdom Viridiplantae; phylum Streptophyta; class Pinopsida; order Pinales; family Pinaceae; genus Pseudotsuga; species Pseudotsuga menziesii. Next base: position 407,771 of record LPNX010643268.1, read on the forward strand.
AGGTCACAGAAAGGGGCTGAGGCATTCAACTGTCTCTGCAACCCATCTGTAAATGAGACCAAGTGGACCACATTGTCAACAAAAAACAGGATAGAAATCAAGACTTGGTGGAGAAGGTACCCACGCCGTCTTGGATGTGCTCTTGCAGGAAAGATTCTAGCTCATCAATGTAGATCTCAAATAAAGTGGGGGATTGCAAGCACCCTTGTTTGACCTCAATGGTACTCCTTGATAGAGTCTAATACCTTGTGGGTTGTGTGGAGACAACTAAGAATTGTCTTGTACAAGCAGAAGATGGTGGTTAGTAGGGTTTCAGAAATGCCAATGTCTTTGAGCCTTTGGAACAATGTATCTCTAGGAACGAAGTCAAATGCTTTTAGAAATCCTACAAAGGAGCAATAGACTTTCGAAGAGGGATGCCATGCCTCTTCGATGATGTCCTGGAGTGTAAGAATGTGGTCAATGGTCTGGTGTGCTAGTTAGAATCCAGCTTGTCCTCTAGCTCTAAGCATCCACATAAATATTCATATAGAGGATCGTAGCATAGATTTTTGAGAAGGTTTGACCTATCATGATCATTCTATAGCTATGTTGCACTGGTCTTGGGGATGGGGGGATGCAGGGGATGCGAGGACGAGTTTTCGGGACGGCTAGAGCGCACCCCCAATTTTTCAGGGGACGACAGGTTGGGGACGACAGTTATATAATATAAAATTTA
>LPNX010643268.1:408647-419233 GCA_001517045.1 Pseudotsuga menziesii
TAAAAAATTTCGATTTCAATTTGAAAGTTAAAAGTTATGAATCATTCATGAAACATAAAAGACTAAAGTCTACAAATGTAATCACATAAATATTTTAGTCTTTAAAGTTTAAAACTTGAAATTCATATGCAAAAGAAAGAGTCTATCTAAGCATAAATGAAGGGTAGGGTTTTAAGTTTTTAAATTTTTAAATTTTGATTAAAATTTTAAATTTTTTTAAACTTTTTTTTAACGTACAGGAAAGGGGACACGTGGGAGTCCCCAATTGGTCTAGGGACTTAAGGAACGTCCCCGAAAAGTCCCCTATTTTTTGGGGTACGTTTAGGGTATGGAGAAAAAGTCCCTGAGTCCCCAATGGAGTCCCCGACCATTTGGGGACGTTTCCGAGGAGTTCCAAAGTCCCCGGAATGCCGAAATGCAGGGAACGGGTGCCTGTGCAAAATAGTTCTATGGTTATTTGGATTTGTACTAGAGCCAGTTGTGGATCGGGTGAATAGTGTGGTGTGACCAAGGTTGTGGGAAACCTATACGGACCACATAGCTTTGCAAGTCGACCAAGTGATAATTCAAGACGTGGAAATCATGCCTGAAGAGTTTTGCCTAGAACCCTTCCTCATTTGCTGCATTGTTGGTATATATCTGTCATACTACCTTCTAGATATCTCGGTAAGAGAATAAGTTGTAAAAGGGGTGGGTGGGGGAGAGCTAACTTGGATTAGGGGCTTCCTCGGGACATCATAGAGGGAGGAGGTAAGAGAGAAATGCCACTGAATTCACATCTGGATGAAGGTGAAGGACAATGTTAACATTTCCTGTTATGAATTTTGTTCCAAGTGAGGAGGCACCAAAACAATTATTGCGAGTGCTACACATCAAGCATATTAAGATATTACAAATTCTTGTGATCATAACTTGCATAGGGTGCTTGACCTATTATAAATATTTAGGGCATACAAATTCACTGAAATGAGGCCACAAATTCAAGGCAAAATCTGTAGACTCATCATTGAAAACAGACACTTTGATTACAGTCATAGCCTACACATACTGCAAACCTACGCTGTTGGGAGTGGGGAGCGGGAGCGAAAAGTGAAATTTTCAAAGGATTCCGATTTGGGAGTGTTTCGGGAGCGTTTTTCTATATAATATATATTTTAATATATTTTGATGCATATATATTAAAAAAAGCATGTATTATACCAAATTAGCTATAGAAAACATAGATATAACCATTAATACACATGCCAAATATAACATCAATCATCTAGGAGCTATGACTTGTAGCATTGTCATCAAATGATCAATCATCAACAACATCAATCTTCAAATTTCAACATATAATATTTGCCATCAACAAACTCTAACACTCTAACAGATAACATCAACTATGAAATGAAACAAAGCATCATAATATCATATTCAATACCAAAGAGTTGTAAGATCATAAGATGATAAGAATCAAGATGCAATCAACAATTTAAAGTTCAAACCTCAAACTTCAAAGTAGGCCATAATGTTTACAAAATAGGCCATAATAAACATGAAATACAAAGTATTATGATACTATCTACTAATCTACTAAGTTTTCCTCTTGCCATGAGAAACTTCCAATTTTTTTTTTTCGTGTTCTAGGTGGAATAGGAGCTGGTGGAAGTGATTGTGGAATATGAGAAGAAGATGAATGGCCCTCACGGGTTGCCGGACGTTTTGAAGCTAAAGGAAAAACTCCTGCATCTGGAAACCAGCTGGTGGTTGGGGTTGGCATCTCTGATGTAAGAATCAGATCACCCTCATGATCACTTGATAGTTCATCCTCCAAGCGCTCTAATGCAATGGCTCCATACTCCACATTAGCCTCCTCTGGATGGTTGTCCCAAGTAAAAAACGTTCTATAATTCTTGGCCGCCGCTTCACAATAATGGGACAACAGCCTTAAGTTGTAGTGCACATAAACCAAACTTTCGGCCCATTCTGTATTCAAACCAACACCTCTCTGCAGAAGAACTATTGACAACCTGTGAAAGCACTCTCACCGCCAATTTATGCAAATATGTGGCACCACTGCCATACATGTTCCACCAACAGATAGGATCCAACGTCTCTCGATCTTTGGTTGCATGCAAGGTACCAAAGACTCCGTACTTGAGCACACTCCTCATCAGGGACCAACTTGTCTAATGCAAGCATATACCCATTTTGCACCTCTAGATCTGTGTGTGGTCTTTTCCTAACTCCATCGCCAGGTGCAGATTGGGCCAACCAAGATGGAGAAAAATATTTTGGGGTAAGGACATATGCAAGGGAATGGAGTGGAACATTCAAATTATCCCACCTTTTGACCACATGTTTATGAAGATGATCATACAAAATTGCATCTCTTTGCTCAACAATGTCTTTGATATGACCAAGCATGCTATCCATTTTCTCATACACCTCCCCAATCACCGACTGATCTGTATCTGAAAAACGAATCATATTTTAAACGGGCTTGGTGAACTATAGAACATATTTAACCTGTGTCCAGAAATGACCATCAAGAACGGTGTCCTCCACCTCCTGAAAGTCATGTCTATCAGATGCGCTTGCAGCTCCGTCTTTTAATCCCTGCCATGAATCACTTGAGACCATGCTAGCCAATGCCTCTCTTACGTTCAAAAGCCTCTTGAAGGTGAGGTAGTAGCTACCAAATCTAGTCTTCGCAATCTTCAATAGCTCCAACCTAGAGTGATTGGGAAACATGTGGTGGGCCATGCTATAATTGGTGATAAATTTTATCATTTTCTTACCTCTCTTGTACAAGGAACCAATCCATCGCTAACTAGTGTCCTTCATCTTAACAATATCATGCATCAAAAGGTTCAATGTGTGAATCAAAATCCTTGCCCAAAATATGTTGGGATACTTATCCTTAATGATTGCTCCTGCTGCCTTGCAATTAGCAGCATTATCTGTGATGACTTGAATGACATTGTATGGCCCAATCGTTTGAATGGTTTCAAGTAAAGGTTGTGCAATATTGATACCAGTCTTGTAGCGATCTGAGTAGTCATGAGTTGAAAGGAAGACCGCACAACTGGTAGACACACCAAGAATATTTATCAATGGCATGCCTTTAACATTTGTCCACCCATCAGATACAATGGATACCCCATATATCGACCAATCATTTGTAAAATTTCCAAGAGCACTATTGATTTTGGCTCTTTCCCTATCAAGTACCACGATTCTAGCTTTGTCATACGCAGGGCTCCTATATCCTTTAGGGGCACTGTTGTTGGCTTGTACCATTTCATGCCAATAGGGTGAGCGAAGAACATTGAATGGCACAACACATGCATAGAGAAACCTGTAAAATTTTGAATCCACATCATCTCTGCAACCAAGGTCAAGGAAATTTGATAATGTTTTTCGCATAGGCGAGAATCCACTAGCATGGGTGGATGATGATCCAAATCCACCACTAAAAAGTCTCTGTGGAGATTCAGATTCGACCCTTGATCTCTTGGAATTGTTTTCAGCGGCCTCTTCTTCCATCCTGTATTTGTTTCTTTCTCTAGCTAACACTTTGTCACATGTTTTGACTCTAGTAGCCTTACCTTGATCACATGGCATAATCCCACACAAATGCTTTCTGACACGGGTATATGAACCTGTGTAAGTTTTATTACAATGGAGGCATTTAAACTTTGTGGTTCCACCCCCTCTCCCTCCCCCAAGCCTTGCCACATACTTCCACAAAGGTGTTGTGTCTTTTTTTGGCCCCTCATCACTTTCAATCACCTCCTCTCCCTCTTCCTCCTCCTCTTCATGGTATGTGCGGCTCCCTATCTCTTCATCCTCATCATTGCCACCACCAAATCTACTTCCCACCACCACCATCATGAGAAGAATTGGAACCAAAATTAAAAACCACATACCCATCATGCTTGTTGATTCAATATGAGAATCACTTCTTGCCTACAATAGAATGATGGAGAAGAATAAATTGGAAAGAGTAGGAAAAAAACACATACAAGATTTAAACTTTTAACATAGTGAAATATTTTTTTCAAAAACAAACAAAGATTGGGTTTTTAGAGCCTAACTCTTTAGTTCTTCAAGGATGGTTGAATGTCTCTATGGAAGCCATCAATCTTCCTTGCAAGCTCTCACAAATAGAAGCTTTCAATCTCCCCTCCAATCTCCCTTCCAAGCTCCTACAAATTTGCTCTCAAACAACTAGGAAAGCCACTCAAAGCCCTAGAAAGATAAATGAAACAAGCAAATGAGGAATAGAATGAGTCCAAATGGAGGCCAATAGTGTTTATAAACACTAATTAAACCCTAGCTAATCATTGATTTTTTTTTGTTGCAAAAATGAAAAAAATGAGAATTTTTATTTCCAAGTTGTGGAATCGCTCAGGGAGCGATTTTTTAGGGCCGGAATCGGTTCGGGAGTGTCGCTCTCTAATTGCTCCCTTAGCGATTCCGAAAAAATCAGGGAGCATTTTATTTTTAGGGAATTGCGATTCTGAAAATCGCTCCCTGGAGGAATCGCGATTCCAGGAGCGATTCCTCATCGATTCCTCCCGGAGCATGAATCGGGAGTGATTCGAGGAGGGTAGGAGCGATCCCCCGCAGCCTTGCTGCAAACTGTAGGCATTGAGTATTAATTGAAGACGATGCTATTAGCTGACAAAGTTTGTCATGAATTAGAAGGGACATTCATCATGCATTGGTAAGGGGGCCGTTAGGAGGTAGTAGTTCCTGATGGGTTTTGAAATAACCATATTGCTGAACTGTAGCTGCCAATATCGAAATCAAGGCCGAATATTCATAAGTGAAACAATTTTTCATAAATTATTCAATGAAGGAGAAGGTCATATGTCTGGAATGTTAGCATTGAATGAAGCATTGTGACTCTACAAGTTTGATTATATATCATAAATCATACTCAAACTTTATATCCTTTTAGATTTTAAAGTACCCTTATATATATATATATATATGTAAGTTATGTTTTGAGGCATATCAAGGAAGGTTAAATTCAAAAAAGAAGTCGTAGAAACGCATTATTAGTAGGTATATCAAGGAAGTCTTAAGCACAAGAAAGGAGTTATCGAAGCACATTATTAGTGGGTGTGCGCCCACTAAATATCAGTTTTACAAATCAAATAGTTACTATCAAAACAATAAACATATTCCAAACATGGAATCAATGATGGAAAATATCAAGGCACCATTGTTTTATGCATATATCTACCTTAAAATGCAATGTGTATATTTATTAGATTAGTTACAAGAATGTAGAGGAGAAAACATGCACTTCAGTAATAAAGTTTATTGTTTAAAATGCAAGGGAACAAAACATCAACAAAATGATCCTGTTCACAAATTCAAGATACCAAGAAGAAATTCAGCAAGAACTTATAAGAAAAAGATGAAGAAATCTTGTGCATAAAGATTCATAGTCGCACCTACTTGTACAAATCAATGAAGCAATGCAATTAGAAATTAGAACAGGATAATGAAGATCTCGAGAAGAAACTCAACAAGAATTTTGAGAAAAAGATGAAGAAAATTCTTGCCTAGGATACTTCATCAAAGGTTGCTTGAATAAATCAAAAGGTTAAAACTTAAAACATGAGAAGCTGGAGAATCAAGGTCTAAACAATAATTTTGAAAAGTAATGGAGAACCTTTTCAAAGGTTGATTGTGCAAATCAGGAAGTTAAAGGATGAAAATAAAACACAACAAAAAAAATTAGTTCAACTTGTCAACAAAGAATTAGTGATTGTTAAAGCAACAATGACCAACCCAGTTGAAATAAAGAAGTCATTAGATGTAACAATTTAGAGCTTGGAGAAAGGAAGCAATACAGTTCCAATCAACATCAAAACTAAGAAAGATGCCTATATTGAAATATTATCAGCCAATGAATCACCAAAATTATCAAAAGACAAAGATTCCGAAGACAAGACACAAGATATAAGGATGCCTTATTGTCATCCTACTTATAATAGTCATCATATTATTTGACAAACTAACCAAGGATGAAATCAATATGAAAAACTAAGTGATGATCCTAGTATTTCAAAAGGAAGCTCAGTTATGTAGCCTTATCATTCCCCAAGTCACAAGTTGTTGCCACATAGTTCCATAGAAAATCGAATTAGGGTGGGTGGTCTAACCCTTTCACAATTTGACAATTCTTCTTAGTTCTTTGTCACTCATATCATCTCATGTTGTGAACCCTCACAACTTCAAGAATGGAGAATCATGAAAAGGCACTACAAGCTAGAATGAATATGTAGTTTTTTTCCACAAAATGCTTTGAGGACAAAGCATCTTCGAAGGGAGAGGCAATGCAATGAATATAAATACATAAGTAAACATTACATCATCATAATCATAATAATAATAAATAAGGTACGTAACTTAATTAAGAGACAGAACCGTTCACCTTTTTGACTGTTCAATGAATATACGTATACTGTCACAAAGCATTGCATATAAGATCTCATTCATTTATTATCAATTATATAATATTTATCACATAAGCATTTCAACTATTTCTCATTCCTATGTTTGATATTTTTGCATATATGAACTGCTGTTCATTACATGCCCTTGCTAAAGTCAAAATAGGTGGGACCTTTGTTATTCTGAACATTTGGAAAGCCTAGAAGGTCATTTAACCCCACCTTTCCTAAGGAACTTTCTCTTAGAACTGGCCTTTCTTTTAATGATCATTATTTCTAGCAGTCATCTTTTACATGAGGGTAAACCCTTAGCTGAAATGGCTTGGTTCTCAGCGAGGAAGTTGTTCAAGAAGGGCGTCCATAGTCAATGGAAGCTTTCATGTCAAAAGGTAAAAATTTTCACTGTCATCGATGCTGAATCTAGCCGGAAACTTAAGTTGCTTGTTGAGCAAGCAAACTTGAAATTAGTGCTGGTACAGACCTGGCACTGACAAACAGATGCCTCTGTCACTTTGTATGCATATCAAGCCAACTCCTGCATGGAAATTTTCTTGCATGTCCAGCAAACTCTTCTTGACATTGAACCTTGGTAATTACAACAGTAGTGATCCTCGGTGCCAACAGGTGGGAGCTCAAGTACTAAATGCAAATAAGTTCTAGTTGGTTAGCATGGCTGTGCCCAATATATTAATAACTTGATCCTCGTCTTGGTGAAGATTCAAAGATTTAAACCATAAACTGTGGGACTGCCATGAATAGTTTAGTCATAAAGACGCAGTTGAGCTGTAATGTGAAACTGTGGATCTACCCTCTCTACCTCATTCTTGGGTGCATACATGTTGGCTGGTCCAGCAAGTATTCCTCTATGCAGAGAGTAATTCAAAATAGTTTCTGAATGGGGTCTCACCCCAGGCAACAGTTTTGTTACTTGAATTGGAATGCATCAGAAATGACACATTTTATTTTGTAAGCTAGTACCCACGGAGTTTCAAACCTGTGACCTAACTCAAGGAGTGCCTTTACAGTACATCCATTCACCATCTATTCTAGGCCCCATGGGCCAGAAATGACACACATTAGTAATGTCTGGCATACAAAGCTATTTGTAGTTCTTAAATAGTTAAAGATGACAATCTATCTACTATTAACATTGTGAAATCTTAATGAGCGATTAAATTATATACGAGAGGTCAGACTCCAGACTTGAAAAAATGTTTATAAACCAGAATGATTTGAATGAAGACAAATAATATGCAAATGAAAAAAAGGTAATTTGTTCTTTGGCAAGAGGTATATGCTCTGTTTAGCTTGCTTCTGTTTGTGTTACATGAATTATTACTAATCTTGTCTTCTCCATTTTATTCTTCCTTCTTCTCAGTTTTTGCAAACAGTCACAATTGTAACTTGTGTAAATTGTTCATGACCGATATAGGGCAGGACAGAACTTTAAATCAATGAAGGAGTTAGCGGTGCCAAACAGGGATCCCTTGCAAGGAAATGATTGGCCCAGCTTTGTGCCTAGTTTTTCTGCAATGAAGATTCTATCCCTCAGAGACAAGGATGGAAAGTTGAGGTCACAACTTGAAATTGATGGAGGAAATCATTCCTTACTTTGGTCTTTATTTGGTGCAGGTATAATTCTCTGTGAATGCATATTCTTCAAGTTGGAAATCAAAAGTTTAATCTCTAGAATTCAACATTCTATATAATTTTTTTCATTGCATGTTGTTATTCTCTCAGATAGAGTTGCAGATACAACATATACCAAGAAAAAATGTAATGATGGGTCTATTCTTTCTTCAAAGGCACAATTAGCAGGGGATGTTCATGGTGCTCCTCCAGGGAGCTTTGTTTCTCAACTTGCTGAAATCATGGCAGGAATCAAGACTACACAGAAGATGGCAGAGTTTTGGTTACAGGTTGTTGGTGAGGTATGCTATTCTCTTCTTCAAAATTAGACTGATGTAGAGGAATTGATTGAATACTCCTGTTACATTATACCACAATGAACCTCTATGTTAACTGCATATTCTCACTGGCCATAAACTTGTATGCACCTTTGAATGGCCAAAACTGATCAATGGGACTAGTATATACACACGCATTACAAATAGCAATAGTGGGGTATAAGCAATTTCCCACCAAAATCTAAGAACAGAAGCAATTCCCATTGAATGAAATACCTACTATATAAACTACAAAGTAGAAAGCAATTTAGTGTGATATAGTTGGCATTGATGTGTGGCTAGGGTGAGTGTCATACTTCCATACAATAAGATATTGCAATTTATTTAATGGCCAATAAAAGCCCACAAAAGTAGGTCAATGGGACTAAAAGAGTACATCCAGTCAAAGTACAAAGTGGGAGTGAAAATGTGATTCCTACATCAGTGCTAAAAGAAGGAAAGAAATAAAGAACAATGTACCTATCTGAAAGCTAAATGTTTAGCAAAGAGGATATAAAATAAAGTCTGTTACCTGATAAACTAGCAGGACTAGTCACTGATAAGTGAAAGTAGGAGAAAGTTACCACTGTCACCTCAGTCACTTCCCCAAACTACTTTGGAAGTCAAAACCTCCTAGGGGAGAGCCCTAATAGAAACCCCGTAAGGACACTAAACACCAGATAATGTCTTGTTTGAAATGGATTAGGAGTGAAGAAAACATATTGTATATGAATAAGAACAATGTAATTGCAATTAGTATATCCACTCCAACAGCACATTCATCCAAGGATAAGCAAATAACCAATTTGAGTCTTTGATAATTACATATCTAGGCAACAAGTATGAATTGTCATATATCCAAGTGCAACCAATTAGAAATACTCATTCATCATCAGTGCTTATGTTAGTAGTGAAGGAAGCAGTAATCACATGATCATATATGGATTCAGACATTTCAAGTATAGTGAACACTTCAATGTAAGAAGCAGTATGAACATTGGCTAATTGTGAGACTGCTAGTACGTATGCTTGCAAATATACACCAGTATTCAGAGTTTGAACTATGATTATGTCCTAGAAACAGTGCATGAGTGTGATAAACCAATAGCAGAGGTAATAACATGTTTAATAACTTACTCATTCAGCCAATTCCATTATTAACTTTTCATACATTTTATAACAGCGGTATGTTACTAACTTGTTCAAACTTGTGTGCAGGGTTGAGAAAGGCAATTACAGAACTATGGAAGAATACTATGTGAGTACCCCAAAGGGATGTTACAGCCACTGAAAAGGGCTGTGACAGTCCTTTAAATGGCTGTCCGTGGTTACATACAGACCAAAAGAGGAGAGGAGGGTCCTTTACCAGCAGACCGAGAGGTGTGAAAGGCCCTAAATGGTGGCCGAGCTCCCAAAGGAGGGCTGCTGCAGCCCTAGCAGCAGGCCTGAGAGGTGGAAGAGGGAGGTGGTAAGGGTATAAGGGAATAAGAGAGTAGACCAAGGGTGCTCAACCGGGGCAGGAACAAGGGCTTCTGCAGCCTAAGGCAGCAGGCCCGTGAGGAAAAGGAGGAGAAAAAGTATGGCCAAGGGGTAGGAAGAAGTAAGGAAAGGGAAGGCGAGGAGGAGAAGAAGGGAGGAAGAGAAAGGTAGGAGGAAAGGAAAAAGGGGAAGAAAGAGGAAGGAGAGGAAAGGAAAAAGGGGAAGAAAGAGGAAGGAGAGGGAGAAGGGAAGTCTTATGACGGTTTAGGGTGAGGCCGAGGGTGGAAAAAAAAGAGGAAAGACAGGCCATGCTCAAAACAAGGGCAGCTGAGGGTGTTAGAGGAAGAGAGAGGGTAGACTGAGGTAGGAAGGAGGCCTAGAAAGGTGAGGAGAACTTCAAAAAGGAGGCCGCTAGGGCTTGAAAGGGGGATACTAGGGTTTAGGGGGGACTGATTTAGGGTTTGCTAACTAAATGCAGTCTAAAAGTAACCTAGAACTATCTCTAATCTAACATGCAAATGCAAGGAACCTGTTGGTAATAACTCCCGATTCAAATTAATCTATTCATGGCTAAGCATTCATTTATACATTCATGTGACAGTTTATTTCATCTTCCGTCCAGCCTTTTCGGCTTCCAACTATTCCTATTTATTTATTTACAATATTATAATCCCTAACGGATTATATTCTAACAATCCCC
>LPNX010643285.1:6684-202309 GCA_001517045.1 Pseudotsuga menziesii
AGAGTGCAACAGTCTTACCATCTTCTGCATATGTAGGCACGACCTCAGCCCATTTTGTGAAATAGTCAACGGCTACGATGATGTAACCATGCCCCCTGGCTGAGGTAGGATTGTAATGCATGAAGTTAATCCCCCATTTGGAAAATGGGCCAATGGTAATGATGGGGTGTAGCAAAGCAGGATGAGCGCAGGGTCATCCCAGAAGAACAGGGTGTTTTTCTTGAGGAGACGCATATAACCGTGCATTTTCTCTGCCAAATTGTACACAAAACGACAGAGAAAGTTTTCCTTCCCTTGAAAACTTTGGAGTTCAAGGAGATTAGCTGGGGCTGGTAGAGCTAAAATGGTGGCAATTTTCAAAGGATCAATCCGGATGCCATCTTTGGAGACCACAAAACCTAGCAGATGTCCCATTTCAATGCAAAAAACACATTTATGCAAATTGAGCTGTATAATATAATGATGACATCTCAGGAATATCTCTCTAAGATGACTCGGGTGGTCCTCCCATCACTGTGAATGAGCGGGGAGGTCGTCAAGGTACAGTTCAACAATATGTTTAATATCGTGAAACGCATAGGACATCGCATGCTAGAACGTGGCTCCATCATTTTTCAAGCCAAAAGGTAACTTCTTATATGAAAAGGTTCCCCATGGGAAAATGAATGCCGTCTTGTGTTGATTGGTGGGTAATATCTCAATCTAATTATAGCCAGAGAAGCCATCCATAAATGAGAAGATGACACTTCCAGCATAGTTGTCGATAATTTGATCGATGTGTAGAGTAGGAAAGTTGTCCTTGGGAAAGCTTTATTCAAATCCCTAAATTTGATACAGACTCTAATAGTGCCCTGCTTTTTATTGACAGGGACAACGTTTGATACCCATTCCATCAGGGGTATAGGATAAATAAACCCATCTTTGAGAAGTTTCTCTATTTCAGCTTTAATAGCTACAGCCTTCCGAGGATGGACTTGCCTTAGATTTTTCCTGACAAGTTTAGCTGTGGGATAGGTTTTATTCTCATGGACCACAATGGATGGGTCAATCCCCGTCATCTCTTCATAGGACCAGGAAAAAATATCACAGAATTCTTTGAAAATTGCTTTGTATGCTTCAGATTCATTTGCCAAGTAGTTCTGGCCAACATGAACATGCTCAATGGTATCAGGCTTGGCTGATATGTCAATCGGATTCATCTGAGTAATGTTGCAAAGGTTTCCTTCAGAATCTGTGTCTTTCAACAATATGGGACTTTGGGGCGCGTTGACAATATCAGTAGGAAACAGGGATGCGTAATCATGGTTAACCAAACTGGTGTTGGGGAGGAACATGGATCTATGATGGTGATCCTCCCAAATGGACTCATTCGTATTCATGATCTCCATAATGGACTCATCAGAAGGAAAAGTCTCAGAGAGATAATCTAGAGCAGGAAGAGAAGGTTCTAACCAGTATGGTAAATGGTAAGGATCCGAATCCACTAGATGAAGGTCATCAGTGTGATCATCGAAAAAGGTTTGAATGGTGCCATACATTGCTTCGTGTGAAATCAATGAGGTGGACTCAACAACTTGTTTGCCCTTATGCTCATAATCAAATGAGGTGATCATGTGGACTATCACAGTATCCGTGTTAGGAGGAGTGGATGGAAAATACCCATAAGTGATGAATCCTTCAACATGCCTACCCCAATTGACTGGTAAGGAGGAGAGGACTGGCCTAAAATGGGGATGTTATTAGCCATGGAGGTAGTAACATCCGGTGTGTAGAAATCAAGTTAGTCAATGGTAACAATTCTCCCTAGATGCAGAAATTGGACTATTTAGAATACTGTTGAAGCGACAGTAGTCATGGCATAGAACCAATTTCTTCCTAGAAGGAGGTTTTAATATAACGAGGCATCTACCACTTCTACTTGAATGGAAATGGTTTTTCCCCCAAGCTCGACTGCTAGGGATGATATGAGACCATGGGGCTGGAAACCCCATCCGTCAAAGTCCTTGAGAGTCGTAGGTGATGTTACAAGCTTGGGAAAGCCGAGAGCTTTCCAACAAGATAGAGACAACACCGAGGTCAAAGCGCCTTCATCTAGTACCATTCAAAAAACTTTCTTTCCAACTACTTACGTAATGATATGAAAAGCAAGTTTATGAGGAAACCTAGACTTATAGTTCTCAACATTGAAATGAATCAAATTAGTATTATCCAGGTCTAAAGCTCCTAATGTTGTTAACAAGTTTTTGCGCTGTGTAGGACAACTTTGGAGTAATTCTAAGGTAGACATTACACAAGGTGCCTGAGCGAGATCTTCAACTACATTGTAAAATTGAGTAGCTTAGGCATTAGGGTTAAATACAGCTTTCTGAAGAGTACTCTTGGGTAGACGCAAAATCATGTCAAGAGTAGGCTTCACAATGAATAGGGGGACAGTAAACAAGGATTCAGGAGAACTAATAGAGGGAGATTTTCCTAAAGAAGAATGATCTTCTTTCTTGTTTGTGGGTTTGTCATAATTCTGGCTTCGAGTTCTCAGATTAATGGTATCCAAGGACATCATACGAATTTCCTCTGACGAATTAGAGTTACCCTGATTAGACAAGTGGTCTATTAGTTGTTTTTGAGAGGGAAAAGGATCCATGAGTACTGCGGGTGTGGGATTTGACTTCAGAAATTGGGAGATTTCGTCCCGACGGGGACACTCTTTTGAGAAATGGTCACCTTCGCATAGCAGACATGGATATTTTGCCTTTCTTTTCCCTTTATCATTATCACTGTTGGTTGGTCTTGGATTCTCCTGTTGGTTTCTAGGTTTTTTATTCTTATTTTTACCCTTATTTTTATTATTGCCCAAGGTTTGAGTACTTTGAATAGAATTGACCTCGGTGAAAACCTTAGGAGTCAAAGGAGTAGGGGTGGCAGTCTAGGGTTGCTTAGTAGGTTTTGGTACTGACGGGGACTAGATTGATCCAACAATCCCATCAATAGGTACTTCTGTTGGTGGCTTGCAGGATTGGTGCTTGGGAAAGGGGTTTGAGGAATCAAGTCATAAAGAGTTCCAGACTGGGAATAGACCAAGTCTAGATACTGGGATCGACTAATAGCCTGCTCTTCAGTAACGACATCGCCCATAGCCACATCTTGGGAAATTGGAGACAACAAAGATTTGGTAAACCAATCAGCTAATAACTGATCCGAAATAGGGGCCTTAATAAGCCTTCTTTGCCTTCTCCATTCATGGATACGATCGAATATGTGGGTGGAGGTGTTCTGTCACAGAGAGGTTAAGAGATCGGTACCTATTTCATAATGGACAGGGATATGAAAGTGTGTCAGAAACACGGTTGCCAATGAGTCAAAATCCACAAACAAATGTTGTGGGAGTTCAATGTACCACTTCGTGGCTGTACCGATCAAAGTTCGCTGAAAAATTTGTAACCAAAATGAATCATCCATGAGGGAGTTTGAAGAACACCACAAATGGAATGTCATGACATGGTTTTTCAGATCGTCTCCCTGCTTCCCATCGAAATTTGGGATGTCCGATGGTAACTTTATCAGAATGGGAGGCCACAAGAGATTGTGTAGAATGGGGTCATTAATCAACTTGGAAAAGTCAGGTAAGTCCAAATTTGCTAGGAAAGATAACTGAAAATTAGGTTGCACATACTGGTAATATTGATATGGCATATAATTACCAGTAGGACTATAAGTGGACTAATAGATAGGTTGTTGTGAGGAAGAACTAACTGAAAATCCACCTGCAAAGGGTTGATTTTCGGGATTAGGACCACTAGGGCCCTCGGGACCACCAGGACCATTGGGACCACTAGGACCACTGAGACCACTAGGAGGCAGACCACCAGACGCTCTAGGGCCACTGGGAGGTAAACCTCCAATGCCTCTAAAACCACTAGGAGGAGGGCCACTGGACCCTCTAGAGCCATTAGGAGGAAAGCCACTAGGCCTCCTAGAACCATTAGGACCAAAAGGAGGAAAACCACCAGGCCCTCCAGGACCACTAGGACCCTATGGAGGAAAGAAACCGAGCCCTTCAGGGAGAAGACCTCCATAAGGAGGTGTTCTGGCACCTCCTACAGTGTGTATAGGTTTCCCCTCCATAGCTGGCATGTAGGACTAGTTAGGATGCCCCCATGGCGTAAAAGTATTACTAGGGTATGGAATTCCAACATAAGGCATTCCTATAGGGTTAGGTGGATAATTAATGTTCCCTACAGGTATTTGATAACCATAACCTCCAGAAGATTGAATGGTTGCAGGTTGTGCCCCCAAGGGCTGACCTGAACTAGATGGGGGATTAACCACATTAGTATGGGTGGGGGGGACATAAACTATAGATGGTTCTATATTAGAGGTTTGTCCTTGACTAGGTACAATTCCGGTGCCAGATAATGTAGGTCATGCTGGGGGTTGCCCCCCATCACTAGAAGGTAATGACGACATGGGAATTGAAGGTTGGGTCCCAAGTGTAGAAGACCTGGGAAGATTGGGAACAGACATAACATGAGAGGTGGTGGGGATGGTATTTTGACCTGGGTTGTGTGGTGTTACTGTGCGATCTATAATCGGTTCAATGGGTCTCATAGAATCGGTAAGTGAATGATATCCCATAGGAAAAGCTGTGGAACGTGCTGGTGGCGTGCCCAAAATGTCATATATATGTATTTCAATCTCCAGTGCATGGAGAACAGTTGCATGGTATTGTCTATGTTATTCTTCATCTGGAGAAACTTCTCTAGAAGGGTTTACACGGGTGCCATATAAGGCAATGGCCTGTCCTATAGAGGTATCCCAAAATGGAGCATTGGGACCATAATTCGGATAGGTGGTATCATCAACATGACCTTCTTTAAGAGAACGGGATGAGGTATTTCCTCGAGAAGGTTGTTGCACCAAGGGAGGTGAGCGTGAAGAATATGGTCCTCCACTTTCTGCAACCACATTATCTCCCACTTGGGAGGTGGTAGCAGCTCCTTGGTCGATAGCTTCCATTGGATTTTTTCTTGAACTAGGAATAAAATCGAGTGGCAAGTCCCGTACTCTTCTGGACTGTCTTAACTCAGCCAGTTTGTATAGTTCCTATCTAACCTAGGGTCTAAAAAACTAGAAAACACACCAAAAAATTTCCTTACACAGGCTATAGGTCAAACAAGAACACTTAAAATGATAGGTCAAATAAGCACACTTAAAATGATAGGAGGAGTTCAGATAGTCAGGTCTCTCACCAAGATTGTCAAGAAGGTGCCACTCGTGATATACCTCTAGGGTACATGCGTAGTAATCTCCTCAAATGCTATTTTCGGTGTATGGCTCCAAGTAAGACAGCCAAAGGGCTTTTCTCAGATGAATAAGGTATCCTAGTGGGGGTCTCCCGATATACTCAAGGTACGTGGGAGCTCGAATCGATGGTAGTGTTGTCTAATGCATAACTATACACAAGGGGCATTCCAATATACAATTGAGTACATGAAGTACCTTTCTATATACCTAAAGGGTACGTGAAAGGTCGTTCGATATACAGATGGTACGTGGAAGAACAGCACGAGTCCTGGGATGTAATGCAGACAAATAACAATAGCTCCTACACTTAACGATGCCTGAACATGTCTCTAACCTATCACTCCAATTGCTATGTAAATTTTAAGATATAACTACCATTAATTTTAAAGTGGACAGTTAGGTGAATGCATGGTGTTTTGATAGAAAAAGTAAAACCATGCAATATGTGTATGCAAATATTTCACTTTACCGTTTAGTATGCCTACCTACGGGAGGGAAAGAGAGTATTTTCTTTTGTTTCAGAACCAAAAATATTTCCAAACAACAATCTTGAACACAAAGTCAAAGACAAGCAACACTTTCCAAACTAATTTCTCTTTTCTGAAAGCAATAAGAAGGGGAAGAGTCTCTTTTCCTAAAAGAAAAACAAGAAGCACACTACATGCATATGCACTCTATTTTTCATTTTTTCTTAAAACATAGGCAAATATAACTTAAAACTACCATATTTTTATTTTGATGAGATAGTACTAAATGCATAAGAGACAAAAGAACATAAAGATCTTGAAATCTTGTAAAGCCAATCAGAGATCCAATGTCCAATGCTCAATGATGATAGCCTAATCTTAGTCAAAAATTTGCTTTTTTAAAGGAGGAAAAGGAAGTTCTCTATGCAAACAAGAAATGAAACTTGGATGCTAATCAAATTTTTTTCTTTCAGTCTATATAATAGAGATGAAAAGAGATCTTAATAACACCCTAAGATTTTCAAAAAATAAGAAGTCCTTTCACAATCACAACCAACAAGCACAAAAGTGAATGAACAACCAATAAGCCTAATCTAGCTTTTGAATTTTTCAATCAAACCAATCTTTAAACCATAAAATTTCAAACCACAAGCATCAGATTCTAACACCTAAGCCTGACAGTGCAGGGCTGAAATCAACTCAACTCAATTTTTTGCAAAAAATGAGAAAAAAGAGGCCTTGGAATGATGCCTACCTGGCACCGCGCTGCATAGGTCTTGACAGAGTGGTTCTGGACCAGCACTGCTTCTCGCCAATAGGACTTAGGTGGTGGCACTGCGTGCTGCTAACTGGGTTCAGGTGGTGGCACCACTTCTCACCAAGTGCATAATCGTGGTTCCCTATATAAATCTAAAACATCAAGGAGAACGACAGATCAAGTCAGAAAAATACCATATCAAGGTAAAAACTAATAGATTGGGAATAAAAAAGAGCATAAAAGGTCGAAATAATTCAGATCTAGACAGATTTGGAAGTTTCAAACCAAAATCCACTGAGTCAGATAGCATATCTGAATGAAGAGAGTTGGAGAAGGAGCCTAGATTCAGACAAGAGTTGAAGAACTGAGGAATATTAGATCAACTGATACGTATATTCAATCCCCAGTGGAGTTGCCAGATTCGTAAGCAGGAATATTTCACCTTTTGTGGATAGAAGCTGTTCCACTGGTCTGAATGGTTCAGATCCAGAACAAATGAATGACAAAGGATGAAGCCCCCCCTGGATGTCATAGATACCTGGAATGCCAATTCGATAGTAAACCTGTGTACTTGCAATCAGATTAAACATGCAAACACATCAAAGCTACTAGAACATAATCCACTGATCCATGTTAGTGACTAAGGAATCTAACAACATTTACATGCAAAATCAAAACAACAGTAATGTGGGACGGAAATAAGCTTTGCATTAAGACGAATGGAGAAGTTTACAACCAATTAAGCCTTAGTGTCATCATGCATCTCCCTGAAACCAACACTTCATCCCCATAAGCTCCAAATTTTGCTCTCTATGCTCTCAAATGGCTTGGGCCAAGTGGTCAATCCAACAGCATAACAATACCTCTATGGTTTCCCCCACTCAACCATAGACATGAGCTTGTATTTATAAAGCTTAATAGATAGGAATGGTTGAGATATTTTTGGATGAGGTGGCCTCCAAGATCCTATGATGGGGGATCTTGAGCTCAACTGACCCACAATGTTAGGGATAAGATAGAACATGAGGCTCATGATCTAGAAACCTTGAGAAACCTCTCTTTTTTCCCATTTCACCTAGGGTACCACCTTTTGCCTCTTATGACTGAGTGGTTTAGGTTAAAAATGCTAATGGACCAAAGGCTATAAGTGGTGGCACCACTTATGGTAAACAAGATGTAGGCGGTGTGAGCAAGGTACAGCTCATGGTTAATAGGGAAAGTGCGGTGCTAAGTATTTTCTTGAAATATTGACAAACAACATGGTTTTTATCTCCAAGTGCTGGGATTGAGGGCAAATATGTAAGTCAAGGATCTTATCACATGGTGGTAACAGGATTTTGGTATAACAGTTAACTTAATTGGGTTTAAAATTTTGTTGAAGAAGGGTTAGTCATTAGGGGAATGACTATAATCAGAGTGGTGCAATAGAAACATGGTGTACCTTTGGTATTTACCTTGTAATTGTGGATTCCAATCCTAGACAACTAGCAACATATTTTGAGGATTGAAAGCACTGGTTGGCTTCATAAATGGATGGAGTTGGTTTCTTTCTTGAGGACAAGCAATTTTGGGAGGGGAGGACTGTAATGTCCACATTTTTTTGATAAGACCATGGATAAACCCCTATCCATTAAGAACCCCATGGTTCCTAATGGTCAAATTAATTAATTAATAAGGGGTAATTTTGATATAGTAATTACCTGTAGTATTCAAATTTGTTAAACTTTGGACTAAAATTGTATGTTGAAATTATAATATTTTTCAATAATATGTAGTGTTGTAATAAGCGTATGTTCTAGGTGGCGAAGGTGGGAGCATGAGGCCTGGTGGACCCAAGGGTTTGTCATATTAAATGGAAAATGGAAGAAAATCAAGGGAAAATCCATAAATCCAAGAAAAAGATAGAAAGCAACATTAAAGAAGCCAGTCAGAAAAACAATGCATAAAGGAGGCAAGTGTAGAAAAACATGACAGTATGAAAATAAAAAAACCTCAATCAAGGAGGGCATAGTTTATAAAATAAATAAAATCTAATCAGTATGAAAAGTAGGAAACAAGGAGGGTGCAGTTCTAAAGGAAGAAAACCATGTCAGTTGGAAAGGTAGGAAAGCAAGGAAGAGAAAGAAGGAAAGTTCCTATTCAGCTCATGAGGGAACATTGTTTAAGGAATCTCGAAAAATCACAAATATTTTCTATAAAATAATGCTAGCACACCCCTCTCACATATTTTGAAAGTTTGTGTTTTGCATTGAGAGCATTGAGCTACTTTGACTTGGGAGATGTGCCCCTAGTCCAAACTGGGAGATGTGTCCCTGCTATTGCAAGGATGATGGAATTCATCCATTGTCACTAAGTTGTATTGCAGGTTTTGAAGAGTATCCAAGTAAGTTTCAAATCTAAGAAGAAGAAATACAAAGCTCTCGTTTGAATCTTCTTAGTTCCTCCTCTTTCTCTTCCATTCTTTATAATTTTGTCAGGAAGTCAATCCATGATGTAATGATGAATCCTTGTGGAATCCCATTTTAAGTTTATGTATTATTATGAACCATTTGTATCAGTTCTGAAATTATTTCAATATAGAATTTTGCATCTCTAAAGTTATTTCCAAGACCCTCTCTAGAATTGCATAGAAATTGTCTTGTTTTCAATAATCATTCAGTAATTGAACTTCTACTTAGTGAATTCAAATTATTTATATTCCTGAATTTATTTAAGACCTTAATGAACATCATACATGTATTAGTTTTTAACTTTGAATTCGTTTGAGGTCATTTGGGAAGCCCTGAATCAAGACTAGGTGAATTGTCCCAGAGTGATCCTAGTTAAACTTTGACTCCCAAAATGTGTTAAACATTGCCTAAACCTATAAATTTGACCTATTCCAATACCAAGTATCTATTTTTCATATTTTTGGGTTCCTATAATCCTTTGAGTAGACTTCAAGCTCGTTGATGTTCGAAACATAAATGGTCCCAACACATTGTGCAAAGGAAACTTGAGATTGTGAAAATTTCTTGCTAACCTTTGAATGAATTATGATATGTTTTACCTTTGATAAATTGTAAAAACCTGTAATTACTAATTTTTATATCCATTCCCTGAGTCTTTATGGAATTGAGAAGATCCTAGCACTGTTTTGAAGAAATCTAGTCAATCCCAGTCCATTTCTAGCACCCGAGTCTTTAGTTTTTCTAATTGGTTCCTTGTGTTAGAGTCAATATCTCCTGAATTCTGATTCGGGGATATTATATATTCTTTTACTTAGCTTCCATGATGTTATATTTATCTTCTTGTTCCTCTCTTACTATAACTTTTCCATTTTGTATTATGGATTTACTACACAACACTTTCTATATATGGTGATGCTTTGCACTAGCTTATTTGCTGTTATATTTATCTTCTTGTTCCTATTTTATTGAAAAATTTCCCTTTGTATTGTGGGTTTACTATGTGTTTCCATTTGTGTTATTTGTTATTGGATTAAATTTTAGAAGTCCCTTTTATTGGTAGGTTTTTGTTTCCTTTAGATAACCATCTTGACCTTCGCTTTTATCACCCCTTCCAAGTTGTGCTAATTTGTAATTGGGTGTTGAATTTGAGGAAATGAAACCTTAAGGAAGGTACTTCATATTGGTTTGGATGTTTTCATGGACTTACCAAAAATGGTGATTGTATAATTTATATGTGTAATTCAAAGAGAAGTTGTTAAATTTAATGACATGTTTCTATTCCTTTGGAATCGATAAGTTGACTTCAATTTTGATATTAAAACTAGATCCTCATTGGATTAAGGAGTGAATTATTCTTCTTTCCATCAATAAATCAACTTCAATTTTTATATTAAACTAGACTCTCAGTGGTTTAATAAGGAGTAAGGCCATCGTCTTTCAAATAGGGTCATTTGGGTTGAAGGTGGTCAAGTTCCAATATTATATATTTAAGGTTTGGGGTTCATTCTTAATAAATAATTTAGTTAATTTATCCTATTCCAAGGGTATTTTTTGTTCTATAATGTAACTCTTAATTTTCATAGAAAAACTTTCCTTAATGATAAGGCTTGGTTCATTGTTAGGGTTGTATTTTTTATAATGCCTTCTCCAAATGAGCTAAGCTCCAATATATCCTCATTAAGGAGGACTCCATTATTATTTATAGCTACCAAAGGATAACTATATATTGGAATATTTTTAATGTGGACACACAACATTTATTCAAATGCTAACTACCTATTATCATTTCTTTAATTAGGCCACGTTGCATTTCTTCAAATCCTAAGTACCTAATAATACTTATTTAATAATAACATAGATTATGGACCTAGTCCACATTACATTAAATGGACACCATAATTATCTTGTTATTATATATAATGGGCCCATTGATCCTTATCATGCCTTTAGGGAGGATCCCAATGTTCCTTGATTTCTAAATGACCAACTCTTCCTTAATATATATGAAACCTAAGCTAAAGATTGGGACTTGTGGTATTCCTTGTTAGCCAAAACATAATATTTAGATCAAAACAAACAAAATGTACTTGTGGAAAAAAAATAAATAGAGCTATATATATGGAAATATATATGCAAAAAAAAACTAAACTAGAATTAAGAAATAACAACAATAAGCAAAACCTATCTGATATTCAAAACTAGATGTTATATTTACTTACCTCTTTTAGTGGACAACCTCTTACTTCAGTAGAGATTCAAATACAATAATGTAGTTTTTAATTGACCAATTCTTCACATCCTACTACACAAATTCTACTGCAATATGTAGTTTTTAATTGACCAAAACCATAGCCACTAAATGGACCTCCATTAATGAGGCCTCAACCACCAACTACTGGACCTTCTTTATTGCGGCCAGTTACATTTAATAATTTCAGATTCTACTACCTCATGGGACCTTATTTAATAGATGTGTACCTTGATACATTAAGTAACAATATATTACACTAACTAGGGGAGTTAGGATGTTTCACATCCCCATCCATCATTCTAACTAGGAAAAGGGGATACTTAGGAATTATAGGTTTCTAAATTTCACCCGAAGGGAAACACTATGAATTCGTACATAAGAAATGTATGTGAAAATGCATAAATACCAAACCCAAAAAAATTAAAAATATATCCACACATATAACATGCATAAACAAGCATAATTATCACACATAGAAAATGTATTTATTTCACATTCATATATAGAGAGAATACTTATTTTTAAACAAGAAGAGCCAAGCAAATGGTTGTGTAAGATAAATTTTCCACCCAATTGTAGGTATCAACTATGGATACCACCCCCAAGTTGGTCTATGCATCCATTAGGGTGAAGAAAACACCTACAAGCTTCTCCCTCTCAACCCACAACCATTTTATCTCATGCTTAGCCAAACCACCCACCTCTAAGCATTTACAGGGTCTCACTCAACCATATCAACCAAGGCACTCTTTTCTACTACCCCACAAAACACAAGGAAGGCATTTCCCTTCATTGCTCCACAATTCCCTTAGGAAATCCAACCCTTACATTGCTTACTAGTGTGTGCAAGAATAGTCAAATCTGTTATATGATGTTGGAGAACCTTATGTAACCATAATTAATGGTTTCTCAAGCATTCACAAGTAAGACAACATAATGGGTAAAGGTTCCTATCTTTTCTAGCTTCTATGATAACCAACATTCACTCTCTTTTCTCTAATTTATACAATTCTCCTTCCAAATTTAATTTTCTAGTTATTTCCTAGTTTGGTAATAGGAATGGTAATAAAAAGTAACATACAAAATCAACCTATTGTGAAATATACTATAAAAATATCCCCTAAGAAAAGATAGATGATAGATTCCAAAATAGACGAAAGGATGGGGAAAATACAATTGACATAATTTCTGACCATATAATAGAGGATTCTTACAACAATCATAGAAGTTTGTTCATCCAATGCTTCCATAACTACATGAGAAGTATTGCCCCCACCAACCTCATACATGCATTCAATGATTGGATTAATATTGAAATGAATTATTTTTCTCATTTAAGGCACATGAAGCAAAATGACAACTTCTAAGGTTGTCACTGGGCAATAGGGGATTTAATATCCCATAGGTCCCCTTTCCTCTCCCCCTTTAGTTGAATCATAGCCACTCTAGTGCTCTCTACATAGCCATCCTGAACCATTTTATTATTTTTCCAGCATAACATTTACATAACTTTCAAGTTCTGATGACAAGCTAATCCCATGATCCATATAGAGATACTTACATTATATTTGCCTAGCCATTCACCAGTCATGCCTTGGCCTTGAGACCCACACAAATAATACATACCAATATATTTACATAATTTGATTTATTACATTCTAATTCAAAATATGGGTATTACAATCCCATCCTCCTTGGAATAACACCTTCCTCGATATTTTCTCAAAATCATAAAAAAATGGCCATGCCTCTCTCATGGCATCCTCCAACTTCGATGTAGCCTCATTGGAACCAAACTGCTTCTATTTCTCCTTTACATTTCTGATGTCTCATTTTTGGAACAATGTTAATTTCTTGTTAAAGATTCATAGTGTCTCTATTTGGAACTCTTCATCCGGTTCCACTTGGATCACATCCCAATAAATCACATGCTTAGGATCATGTACACATTTCTTAAGCAAATAAACATAAAAAACATTACGAGCTCTAGTGTTAGGAGACAATGAAATTATATATGCAACTGGTCCTATCCTCTCAAGCACTTCAAATGGCCCATAATATCTTGGTCATGGCTTGGCACAACTTCCAATCTTCAAGGAACTTTTCCTTGGCCTCACTTGGAGGGAAGCATGTCTCCAACATTGAAATCCCCATGCACCCGATTCTTATTTGCATATATTTTATGTATCTCTTGGGTTGCCTTTAGATTCTGTCTTATCTCTGCAACATCTTGTTCCATTTCCTTATTATTTCTGGCCCAAGAACAATTATGCTCACTGGAGTATCATAAGTCATTGGTTTCCTACACCTTCTACGTCCATACAAAGCTTCAAATGGACTCATTCCTAGTGATGCTTGTTTCCCATCTCAACTACGTGTAATTAATCTTCCCACTTTGATGGTTTTTCCATAACATACATGTGAAGCATGTATTGAATCAACACATTTAATATTTCTATTTTTCCATCTCTTTGTGGATGGTAGACAGTGCTAAAGTTCAGTTGTGTACCCAAATAAACAAAAGGACTTTTCCTAAAGTTAGAAGCAAATTTTGTATCATGGTCATATACAATTGCTTTGGGTAACCCATGTAACTTGAATATTTCTTTCATGAATACTCTTGCTATATCCTTATCCTTGTAAGTAGATTTAACTAGGATAAAATGTATAGCCTTAGACAATTTATTGACTGAGACCATAATGGAATCATGCTTCCTCGAAATAATTGGTGATCTGGTATAAAATCCTTAGTTACCACCCCCTATTTCCATTCTAGAATATGAAAAGGATGCAATAAAATTTATGGGTGTTGATGTTCATGCTAGAATAGGATAAGCCTCTCCATAGATTCATTCTATTACCTAGGTGTTGTGGCCACAAATGCCTCCCCTACTTTTCTTGATCTTGGAATAGGAAAGTAGGCCCCCCCCATACTAAATTTTGGGTTTCTAAGTGTCATTTATATTTGATATGCAAATGATGAATATTATGAATAAAGCGTAACTGGTTTAACGTTTATCAATACCTTTATGATAATATTAATAGATGCTAATTTTGTTCTTGAATGAGTTATTTGGATTGTTTTGACTTTCTGGTTTCCCTTTTCTCTGATAACTTACATGGACACGATCGATGATAAGGATTTGTTAGTTGATTGAGTGTTGTAAGTGTCATATTTGAGTTCCTTTACATTATTCAAGAGTCTCTTATGTGTGGTTCCAAACCATTGTCTCCCAATCCTGATTTTTGACTTTCTTTGACAAATTTGAAAATTGTATGAAAACTATATGTTGTGCTTACTACCTTTCCCATTTTTCCCTTGAGAGAAAATTGGGTCTCTTCCCAAATTTTGTTAATCTCCTTGAAAACCTTGATTTCTCCTCCTAATTTTTTCAAGTACCCATATAAGGCTTGGTTCATCAACCACTTGTCAGGTTGAAGACCTATGTTTAAGAGAGGGTTGGGTGCCACAAGTGTTTCTCAAAAAATGGTTAAGTATGAAATAGTTGTGATAAGAAGGAGAGAAACTGATTGACCATTGAGGAGTAAAAGCTGATATTCTGCCAACTATTGTGAAACAAAATTTGATATTTTGTTTATTGTTTAGAGATAAAATTTTATATTCTATCAATTGTTGAGCAAGAAAACTTGAAAATGCACAGAAACATAGCATAAGAGAAGTCACTTTCTTGATGAACCATGATGCATAAAAAGTCAAAATATTGTTGACACATGTTGCATCAAAAGTCACTTTCCCTCTTATGTTCATCACATACATACTTATAAGACCATTGATACATTGTACATAAAAACCTATATGATCATCGATACATTGTGCATTAAAACTCAAAAGACCGCCAATAAACTGCACATAAAAATTGACATTCTTGTCGATATTGTGCAGAACATCTACTGCTGAGATCTAGATTTAATTGATGGAATATGATGGAATGAGTGTTTTGGACCTATTTGGTATTGATATTTACTTGTTTCAAATACTTCCTAGATGGTTTATGACCTGCTTGACTGATTTTTAAGGCCTCTTTCTAAGCACTTACTTGAGCTTTGACTTCAATTGACCATAATAATAATAATAATAATAATAATAATTATTATTATTATTATTATTATTTATTCATGATAGAATAAGTTTTCACATGAATTGAACATCCCTCTATGTATTTCATGTTCCCCCTTTCTTTTGGTTTGATTTCCATTGTTTAAATTTGACTTTTTACTCTCTTTGTGTTTTGCCAATTTTGTGACCAATGACAGTGGAGGACTTTGTGGAAAACTTGAGGCAAGGATAAAATGAATGTTATGAAGAATAAATGGTTGTATAATGTATATATTTTAACAATATTTCCAATGCATCAAGCAGTTCTTGATTATGATAAAATATGAGGGAGTTATCAACTTTTCCGTTGTGGGGCATAGTTTCAACATGACAACCTAAGGAGGCCTAATATTTGGATAAATAAAACTTATAGATGCAAAATAGTTTGAAGGTTCACCTGGTAGATATGGTTATAATGTCATGAACCTCATCTATGGAAGGAACTTATCAATTATCAAGAGAAAGGGCAGCAAAAAAGAGACTAAATGATGGAATCCTCCTTGGAGGCCTAATTAACTTATATAAGTAAGGTGGGGTACAACAGTGAGGGTATGTGAGCAATGAAAACACCCCAATCAGGTGAGAGGGAGTGTAATCATGATTCCCCTATACTTATAAGTAATTTTTTGAATTCCCTTATATGGCTAAATGGAGCTCTCCTTCTCCCATTGGCTCATTTTGGATTAATTAACATCTTAATCATGAATTAATCTAGTTTAGTCCCAACTAAGCCTAAGCACCCTCCAAGTGGATTATTCCATTATAAAATGATCAATTTTAAGGGATGTATTTGTAGGTGACTAATGATTCTCCATCATAACTCCTATTGGGAGAAGAAGAGGTGGAATAGTTGTCCATTGTCCCACAGTATGGAATGGCAAGAGTTTTTCTTATCCCATAGAGTATGAATGAAGAAAAATTATATCTTTCAACACATGAAACAATGTTTTAAATTTCATGAGAGGGATGGAGGTATGAGAAGAAACTCAACCATTTCTAACCAAATTTTAGTTAGTGATCCAAAGCCATTTATGGAGGAAGAAGGTAAAGCTTCATTTCATGTCCATTCCAAGTTGCATAGCTTTTGGTGTCTGAATAGATTTGTGATGGTTTTTTGTAGGATATCATTTGGTGGTATTGTTTTCATGTATTAATGAATATTAAAGGAGAAACAATAAAAATTATAGGCTTACCCCTACCATTTCCTCTCCTTTCTTCTTTTAGCATTTTTCTCTTTTGGAAAATTGTCATTTCCTCCCCTATTCATATTAAAAAAAATGTAAAAAAACATGGGGAGCTTATGGAATTTTTTTTCCAGAATTCATATACAATCTTATTATCCATTATTTTGAATATTCAAGCTTCTATATCATCCTAATGATTTTATTTTAGGAAGAATCCTTTGAGACCTTCCTGAAAGAATAGTTTTTCTATTTTCGAGAATGTTTTCCATCACCTTTGGACTAAATTTTTTATGTAGAATCTTGGGACCTATAAAAGCTTATGGTAAAATTTTCATCCTAAGTTGAGTGCTATTCCCCTTGTTTTGCAATTCTTTCCGGTTATAGTCATATGTTATTTTCAGAAAGTTATGTGATTTTTAGATCTTTGGAAACTTTCGAAGGATGATTGTATTTTTGGAAATTCATCACTACCTTTAACTTGCTAGAATAATTGATCAAGTTCCTTAATTGTCAATTTTGAATAATTTTGCTAAATTAAGCCAATTTGGGACAATTGTTAATTTGGTCTTAGAAAAATAATATTAAGGTTTCTCGATCATAGAGGGTCATAGGGAATACCTCAAATCAGTAAATCCATGATCAATCAATTTTAAAATATATCATCCTGTTTTTTAGGGATTTTGTTAATTTTTCACTAAATAATTCCTATAAAATAGGATTAAGCTCAAAAATCAATTCCCGATCCAAAGCTCAACACTTTAGATTAATACGGTTAGTAAGTCCAATTTTAAAATTTATGGACCTATAATTAATTTTCTATGAATTTCCGAAGTTTAGTAGACTTTGGAGAACTAAGTATAGAAAATAAACAAAGCATAGACAAAAGGCTGAATTTACAAAGCTGATTCTAATGAGGATAAACAACCTTAGAAATAATATTTAATTCCCAAATGGGTTTCTAAAGCCTCATTGTGACAATTAAGGAATTTGGAAAAATCAGTAAATGAAAGAAAGTTGAGGGAAATTCCAAAGGGAAATTAAGGCCAGAATGATAGTTAATGAATTCCAATGTAAAGCAGATAATAATGAAATTGATCTCATGGTATAATTCTCAACAGGTGTAAAGATATAATATGTAACCTTTGGTAAATTGATTTAAAAGTCACATTTTGTGGCACTTAGACAATATTCGTAGTTTATATTTTTGGAATTGTTAACTTTATTTACTACAATTCCCCTTTGTGATCAATGTGTAAGCTACCATATATTGAATTATGATCACAAGTGCTCACGATGACCACCTAGAAATCTGAAGCTATACCCACCAAGGTCACTATATGAAAGCGGACACAATTATAAGGATGAACAAGTGGAGATCATGTTCGATCATTGATTCTTAGCCATTGAGTTTTGAAGACTCTAACGAAGAATCCCTCTATAGAAAGAAGTCAATGAATTCAACATCTCACATGAATCCAAATTCCATTAAGTGACAAATGCATTAGAGGAAATTTCAACTCAAAATGGGCCTTTTAACTTTGATTCAAATTCCATGTCATCATGTGTTAGCCAATGAAATTGCTTTAAATTTGAAATACCGTATAGGTCTTAAACACTTTTTTAAATATAAATTTGGGGATATGTATCATAAAAAAAACTACTTTTTTTGTTTGTATTTCTGACATATTTTCCAGAGGTTTTACTCAAATTTCGATCGGGAGAGCTCGTTGGATGCGAAATTAAATTCCGCATCCAACGAGTACCCACCCGGCATACTTTTGATGGACCCCGCTACCCCAAAAACAATAAATACCTGAAAAAATGGAATGATGATGTCATCATTCCATTTTTTCAGGTATTTATTGTTTTTGGGGTAGCGGGGTCCATCAAAAGTATGCCGGGTG
The DNA here is from genome assembly GCA_001517045.1 of Pseudotsuga menziesii. Taxonomy (NCBI): domain Eukaryota; kingdom Viridiplantae; phylum Streptophyta; class Pinopsida; order Pinales; family Pinaceae; genus Pseudotsuga; species Pseudotsuga menziesii. Next base: position 25,116 of record LPNX010643285.1, read on the forward strand.
GGTACTCGTTGGATGCGGAATTTAATTCCACATCCAACGAGCTCTCTCGATCGAAATTTGAGTAAAAAAATGAGGAGATATGTCAAAAATACAAACAAAATAGTAGTTTTTTTCTTTTCTTCCTCCAAAATTAATAAAATATTATTTTATTATTTTAACTATTATTTTATTAGTTCATTTGAGGAGGCCCATTTTGACTTGAAATTTCCTCTAATGTCAGTAAAGGAAAAAATATTTTAATTCTAAAGGTCACCCAAGGGTGAATTAAATCAATTTCACAATAAAGTTATTTAAAGAATTCCAAAAGTGTCAAGGAAATATGGAAATATGCCAATGGTCAACCAACCTTGCCCTATATATTGTAATCTCATTGGATGAGAATGGGATTTTGGCTCTCAAGCTTTTCCATGTACTATTGATAAACTATGATTGAGAAGAAGCCTCGGAATAGATCTTGCATGGGAACACTTCTATTATGTGGATGAATGCCTTGAATTACTTCATGCTCTTTCAATGTGGATACAAAGTAAGATTGTTTCATATTTTTAAATGGACTCTTCCTACTTCTCTCTGTTTTTTATTTCATATGTTATTTATGTTCCGTGGGTAGTGAAATCAAAATGATATAAATATCAAGACTAATGTAATATTTGTGCTTTCATTCTATCAATTGTTTATTTGCTTCTTAAAAAAACTATTTGACTTCTAAATATGGATGTTCGATTGTTATTTCACTACTCATTCTCTTTAATCTCACTCCTAACTGGGATAGGTTAGTTTAGTTAGGAACTACAATTATGTTATATTATCTTGTATTTGATCCATTAATTATAAAACCATAAATGGTGGACTGGGACACAAATGGTGAAACCCAAATATGTAATGGTTACCAGGGAATAATACAAACAAGTTCCTTATTGAAAATGGATTGAGGTCTAATTGGGACTTCTTTCCGTATAGAACCCATACTATTGGCCATGGGTCATTTCGACCCACCAACAATTTTGGCACTAGAAGGAGGGCCAAATGACAAGTTGACCCATGTGAAGTTACTTGTATAGATCGAATTAATTGTTAATGGATTCTCCTCATATCCATCTTGCCTTGGAACATTCTTTCGCTTCACCAAGACTACTAGGGAGCATTTCCAAGAAGAGAGCCGCTCTCTTGTCAAATTCAAAGTTTAACGGTGAAAGAAAAACCTATGAATTTAGTCATATAATTAATTTTTATGTTACACCGTGAAATCTCAAAATTGTTCAAGATGATATAATATTTAGGTTGTTTACCCTCACTTTCGAAGGACAAATTTGCACCAAATTTGGTTTTCGTATGAATCCTTATTGCTGAAGTCTATTCATAGTTGGACGCAATAATGGAAGTTTTTACTACTACGCATGAGAACTATGACTAGGAGGAGTTATTTGATGAACTTGAAGGGATCCAGAAGATGAAATATGAGTTAGATGAAGATTTCATGTCAAGATTGACCCAAATTTATTAAATATTTCATGAAGATGATATACCCTTAAGGAAAGAACTAATTGAATGGTATGTATATCTTATCTCTTTTCCCATAGAAGATGGATTGTTAATTGATCATGATAAAAAGTTTAATTGTCATAGTCATTCTCCAACAGGAACCTTGGGCCAAGAAATATCAAATTTTAATAAATAGAAGAATCTAGAGGAAAATGATATACAAAATGACACTAGTTTATAGAATATATGTCCTATTATAGATTCACATGAAGTAATTACCACCATAATTGTAGATGAACGAAATGAAATAATATGTTAGGAAATTTGAAGGCCTGTGAATACATTTGTTTTTTTGGATACACTAGAATATGACTTAGAATTGATGTGTCCTCACAATCTCTTTGAACAGGAAGAAGAGAATAATAAAAAATGTCTAAAATTGGTATTTTGGAGTTTATTGTCTTACAAACACCTCTAGTTGCAATTGTTAAAAAAAAATCAACATTTGCTGAGAAGATTAATGGTATGGCTATTGAAGATGTGATTGTTGATGATATATATATATATTTTTTGAAATGAATATTGAACAGAATTCTGTCATCTTGACTGATAATTTATTTTCAAATCACAATTTTGACTGGTGTTTCCACTGAACATGTAGATTTTGAAGAAAATTTATTGAATGATGATAGGAAACCTTCAATGATTTATCCACTGTAAATTTTTACTTGTATTCAGATTTATTTACATATCTTAACACTTAAAGAGAGATTCAGATCTGGTTGTTATAAATTTCATTGATTTTGATTCTGGTATAGTAAATAATGTTGAAGGGGAAGATGCAAGAATTTTTGTTGTTCAATTTAATAGTTGCAAAGAGGAAGAGATTTTTTTGAGGAATGTTTTCAATGGAACTTAGACTAATGCTGATTTGGTTTTTTATCTGGAACACAAAGATGTTGTTTATGATAGTCCATTGTTTCCTGATGTTGATGACATTATTGATATTTAAAAGTTTCAAGTTCAAGAATATCATGTTGATAAGTTTGATTAGGCACTTCATCATTTGATGATGGTTATGTCAGGTCCTCATATCATTACTTCATGCTTTGAATCTGATGACAAGGAAATATCCATGATGACTAATTGTATACTTTCATCTTATGGTCCTAAAGAGGTACATTATTCATCTCCATCACTTTCATGAGAATCAAACAACTTCTCTTATGATTTTAATGACATTATTGAGGCCTAGTTAGAAATATCATTTTGTTAAAAATTTCCACAATGCAACATGTACTTGATCTTTTCGATGATGAATGGATTTTGAAATGGTATAATTTTCTAACCATGTACTACACAATGCATCGGTCCTGTAAATTCATGCATGACTATAATTTTTTTGTAGGATTCAAAGTCCTTCAATGGATACAATGGCTCTATCATTTCACTTAACTTTGTTGAACTAGTGTAGTTTAGGTTAGGCATAGTATAGGTTTTCTTTCTGTTTGATTTTACAATAAGAGTTTGACTCATGTAGTTTTTATTTTTCAGTAAAGCCACTAGATATTCATTTAATTTTTATTTTGATAGCTTAGATCCCCGCTATAATTCCATTCTATTCCTTTCAATATTAGGCAATTGAAGATTATCTCTTTTCTAATTCATTTTCAACTTGGGTTTGGATTGAGTTAGGTATTTTGCAAATAAGGCATGTGCAGGAACTTGTGTAATTGACCTAAAATATCTTAGCATTCATGAAGAATCAAAATATACCTTGTAACATTGAAAAATTATTCCCAGATATCAGTCAAAGAATTAGGGGATGTGTGGAAATCTTGACTTCTCCTTAGGAAGGATTTGGGTCTTTGGTAATTTACAAAATTTACTTCAACTCCATATAAGTCTATTGATAGATGTGCTTGAAAAGGGTTTTAGTTTTGGTCCTGCATGAAGGAGCATTGTCCATTGAAAAGGAAGACATTATAATCACAACATGAGGAGGTCAAGTCGTCAATTTATGTAGGTGAAAAGTGGCCATAAAATTTGAGATCCCATGGATCATCGATTCAAAATTTTGATAGTGCTAGTCCCCGCACCAATATCTCTAGATGTCCAAAAAGGGAATTAAGTTATGATAAAAGAAGGAAGCATTATCAATATATGAAATGATAAAGAAAAATGAAGAAAATTAAAACAAGTTCAATATTTTTCTCTTGGAGCATTGAATTCACAAAATAATAAGATCCATGATTAGAGTTGAAGCATCCATGTGAATACAACTATCCTTTCAACTCAAGTAGTAAGTTATGTCAAGTATAGAATGTCAGATTGTACAAACAAAGCTAACAAAATTTCCCATTATCTTGGACGACAGCCAGGTAGTAAGGATACATCTTTATGTGCATAATAAATTACCTTCATTCCATTTTACCAATTCATCCTGTTTTCTTAGAAAGAATGATGAATTGTAGATCCTAGACCTAGATTTTATCAATTTAAATGCATTTGATCTTATTGAGTATGAAATGAATAATTGGGTTTGGAATGTTTCATTTGCTGGCACAATAAATTTTTCAGTGGAATTTTATTCTCCATGTGCACTTATTAAAATGTGAGAACAATAAGAGTTTATTTGAATAATTTTCTTTATTTCTCTTATGCTAGAAACACTCTCATCTTGCATTTGTTTTGACAACTATCTATTGGAAGGAGATGCACCAACTAGTAAAAAAATTGAGGAATAGTTAATCAACATGATGAACTCTCAGGGAAGTATTTGATAACATATTGTTTATCATCCTAGAACATATAGTATGTTGTTTTATTCATAGTCTCACAATTTCTGGGTAATATTGAAACAACATGAGCCTTGATTTTTGTAGAGTTAATAAATTGGAACTAGTAATGAAATAACTTGAAATCTACTAGAAAGTATCCCTCAAATCATCATTGATTTCCTGTGCTCTTTCCTTGGTAGAGGTTATGGAAATGATGATATTGAGTCTTCTCTTAGTTTTCTCTAAAATTGTCTTGGACTATAGCATCATTCATTTAGCTTAGTAGATAGTCCATATTGATCCAATTAGGTGACCTTGATATTCTTCCTCTTTAGACAACTCTGAGCCTGGGATCATTAGAATATCGAATCAAGAGGTGAGATACGTGTTCTTGGGAAGTTTGGGGAACAAACCATATGTGAAGAGAAGGAGATGATTAGTAAGTGATTTGGACAAAATGTTGAATCATGAATGAAATTTAACAATACAATGATGAAGGGAGTAATGCTTGTAAACTTGATTGATTTGTTTCCTTACCGTTTCCCCCTAACATAATGCTTTTGCAATATTTCATATAGCTTGGGGTTGAATTTTATTATATGATATTTGAGCTTGCTTTTAGTCCTCTTACTTGTGACTCATATTTTAAAAGAGAATTTGAAAATATTGAGTCTATAAAATTGTTGGTCCTGATTAAGCTTTAAGGTGAAGTTGTTGGTCTTCTTTTGATTTTTTATTATTTGTAACCAATAATTTTAATGGATTTTAATTCTCCTATTTCTGCGGTCATTCCTTCTTGATGGATTGCTTTGATGGTTTCCCTTTACTTAAGTTTTTTCCAGGCTTTGCTTGTCAAATGTGTAAGTCAAACCTTTGGAATCAGTTATCATGAAATGCCATTCAAAACCAATGAGCTAATATGTCTAGGATCTCAAAAGTTATGGTCTAAACAATGGCACCATTGGGAAGACATATATCATATTTAATTTACACCAAAGCATTTCATCTAAGAATTCTTACAAGTTAATTGGAAGTTGATAGTAGGGTTCTTGTTGTGGTAGAGAACTGATAGATTTGAAAGATATTACACAAGAACAATATTTAGTGGGACTCTAGGTGTGTTTTGATTAATCTCTAGTGAGCTCCATCCATTTCATGCACTTAATTGGCTAAATCCTATCATGTTTTCAAGTGGTTAACCCATGGGTAGAATTCAAGGAATGATAGTGCACACCAAATCAAAATGAATCTAAATACCATATCATTCATTTAAGGGGCTTACTGAATCTGCTCCCCCATATACTCACTCAAAAATTAAAAAATATATAAGTGATCAAAATAAAATATGTATATACATATACAAACCAAAAGGTAAATGAGACAAGATAATTTAGATGTAAAAGGTGTTAGATTTTTATCATTTAAGCTAGCATTAACTTAAGATCTTAACTAGAGAATAACAAGCCCAACAATCAAACACATAAGACAATGAACACAAATATTTTCCTCGGGGAAACCATAAAGGAGAAAACCCTGTAACTTCCTCAGAGATAGAATAAGCACCAAATACAAAAGCCCCAAAAATAGTAAGATGATATCCCAACAACAATAGCCTCTTTCTTTCTATCCCTAGCAACTTCTTCTTCCTCAGCTATGCGCTACAACTGAGTGTGAGCGAGTGTGTGTTAAATAGAGAGGCTCACTCTCTATTTATACTAATTCCTGACTTGATAATGACTCACTAGGGCCGACTTCTCTAGGAGAGTCTAATAACCCTAGTGCCCCGGAACTGTAGGGACTTTAACCCTTGAACAATAGGAGGGTTACCCACAATGACTTGACATGACTTGTTTATATTATAGAACCTCTCGATAGGAACATCGGGGCATGAAATGACTCAAATACATTACATACACTTCCTGGAATAAACATCGGGGTACAAGACATAAGATATACAAGTGAATACATTTCAAAGTTACAAATACATCAACACTCACTCTTAACTAGGAAGGTATTCTTTCGACACAATTTTCAGCACTGGTCTTCTTCTCTGTATTGACTGGATCATCTCATCATATTCATCTTCAAGTTGTCTTCATCTTCAATTCTTGTTCATCTTCAAGTCACCTTCGTCCTCAAGTCTTCTTCTAAGTCATCTTCTTCTTCAAGTCTTCTTCATCACGAGATCTGGATTATCATGACTGTTGGATCATCACCGCTGGATCATCATCACTGTATCATCATCAAATATGGATCATCACTCGATATGGATCATCATCAAGTCTGGATCATCATCACATCTAGATCATCACTTGATCTAGATCATCATCAAGTCTGGATCATCATCATCAGTGCTATCTCAGAATGGTGCTATCTCTCGATTCTTCTCCTCATAGGAAGTTCTACAAAGCTAGCCATTTTTCATGCTGGTTGTAGGCCTACCATGCATGTAGGTATTCAACACTTATATCTGACCCTAAGTCAGAATGGCCCACCCAGCTCTTACATCTAACCTCATATTTTCAGAAAGGCACGCAAAACACTCACATCTGACATCATCTTGTCAGAAAGAACCAGCACTCACATCTAACCATGTGTAAACACATTTCACCAGAATGGCTCAGCACTTACATCTGACCTCATCTTGTCAGAAATTCTCTGCACTTACATCCAGCCTCATCTTGTCAGAAAATCTCTGCACTTACATCCAACCTCATCTTTTCAGAAAGGCTTTGCACTTACAATCGACCATGTTTGAAAACATTGCATTGAAAGGGCTCTTAGTCCCAGACTGAGGATTCCTGGTAACTAACCCGGTGCCTCCATTCTCCTAGAGAATGGCATTAGCCCTTATATTTGATCAAGTGGGAACACATCCCTCAATCACATCAGAATGGCCATGCATTCTCATCTGATCATGTAAGACTACATCCTATAGTCATATTAGAATGGCCCTCAGTCCTAGACTAAGTATTCCTGGTAACTGACCAGGTGCCTCCATTCCAAGAATGGCATTCAACACTTATATCTGATCATGTAGGAACCAATCCTACAGCCACATCAGAATGGCTCAACACACACATCTGACATGGAAGGAACCAAATCCTCTCACCATGACAGAATGGCTCAGCCCTTACATCTAACCATGGAAGGAACCTAATCCTCTCACCATGTCAGAATGGCTCTAGGTCTCATAATTTCCCTTTGGAGGGAACCTCAATCTGGAGAACACCAAGCTTCTCCCTGAAGTACTCAAACTTCACTTTGGCCAATGGCTTCCTCAACACATCAGCTATCTGTTCGTTCGTCACAACATACTGGAGCTTCACTACTCCTCTCTGCACCATATACCTGATATAGTGATACTTGATCTCAATATGATTTGAATTGTCATGAAACAATGGGTTCTCTAAAAACTTCACACAACTCTAGTTGTCGCAATATATACAAGTAGCATCCAATTGGAGATCAAATAAATCAGATAGTAGCTTTCTTAGCCACATTTCCTCGCAACTAGCTGAACAAGCTACGACATATTCTGCTTCAGCTGTACTCAGTGCCACACAGGAATGCTTCCTACTAAACCAAGAGATCATACCTGATCCCATACTGAAGTGCTCTTCCTATCGATGGCACTCCCTGCCCAATCTGAATCAACATAAGCTTCCATGTTAATCTTCTAATTTTCCTCGTACTTGAGCCCATAATCAACTGTACCCTTTAGGTACCTCAAAATATGCTTTGCTACAATCAAGTGAACATGTCTCAGATCTGTTAGGAACTGGCTTAATGTGTTCACAACAAAGCAAATATCTGGTCTTGTGTTCGTCAGGTACATCAAGGATCCAATCATCTGATGATACATCGTAGTATCAACCACTTCTGATGAAGCATCACTCAATAGCTTTAGGTTCGATGCCATAGGTGTGGTTATGGCCTTGCAGTCCATCATCCAGGATCTCTTCAGAATCTCTATTGCATACTTCTCTTGTCCAAGGAATATTCCATCCGCATTCTACCACACCTCCATGCCTAAGAAATAGTGCATCATCCCCAAGTCTTTCATTTCAAACTCGGTAGCAAGTTTCCTCTTTGTATCAGCAATCAACACATCCATAACTATTACAAATAGATCATCCACATACAATATGAGTATCACTAGATTTCCATCTTCAACCTTGTAGTAAAGGTTGGAATCTGCTTTACTCTTGGTAAAGCCCAAATTGAATAGAAAGCCATCAATTCTGCCGTACCATGTCCTGGGTGCCTGTTTTATACCATACAAAGATTTCTTCAATCTACACACATGAGACTCCCTGTCATGTGTCTCAAAACCGAGTGGCTGCTCCACATACACTTCCTCTTCCACTACACCATTCAAGAAAGCAATCTTGACATCCATCTGGTGTATCTTCCATTTCATCACTATAGCCAGAGAAAGTACTAATTTGATGGAAGTGTATCTGGCTATGGTGCAAAAGTTTCTTCATAATCTATTTCTTCTTTCTGGGAGAAACCATGAGCCACGAATCTTGCTTTATATTTCTCTATGCTGCCATCTGCAACATGCTTGATCTTGTAGATCCATTTGGAAGTTACAATGGACTTCCCTTTTGGTCTTGGGACAACATCCCAAACATCATTCTTCATGATCGATTGATACTCTTCGATCATAGCCTCCTTCCATTCTTTCCTTTCTGCTGCTTCTTCATAGTTGGAAGGTTCTTTATCAATAATGTCACATAACAAGGCTACATAATTGGAGTAGGACCTAGTTCTCTTTCTTCCTCTGTGTGTTTCTTTTGAAGCTCCATATCTTTCTGCACCTTGAATAATTTTACGTACCCAAGCAGGTTTCCTGTTGTGAGGATTCTTCTCCCAAGGTGGATCTACCGTGTTCTTGAGGTTCTTCTAATTCTCAATCTTCTTCTTGAATTTCTTCATTCATGGTTGTGTCATGAATTCTAGGTGCTCTTGTTTCTTCACATTATTCAGCTGGTCTCTTCCTGGATTTGATGTAGGCTGAATCTTTGTCAAATGTTACATCTCCGCTAATGTCAATCATCTTGAACCCTGGGAAGTATATTTTGTAAGCCTTTGAGCTTTTAGAGTATCCCACAAATATACCCTTCTTTACTGAAGGATCTAATTTCGTCCTCTTTTATTTCAGAATGTGTATGTATACAGGAATTTTCTTCAGGTGTCTTGTTCTTGAGTACTTTGTGTGGAGTACGGTACTGTACATACACCGCTGTTCTGAAAGCTTCTCCCCATAGATGCATGGGAAGATCTTGATCATGAAGCATGGCCCTTGCTGCTTCCATGATTGTTCTATTCTTTCTTTCTGCAATCCCATTTTGTTGTGGATTATATGGAGTGGATAACTCCCTCTTAATCCCTGAGTCTTTGTATAACTCTTTGAATTCATTTGATGTGAATTATCCGCCATTATCTGATCAAAAGGTCTTCATATTATTTTGTGTGTGATTCTCGATCAAGGCTTTGAATTCCTTGAACTTGCTGAATACTTCATCTTTGTTCTTCATAAAGTATATCCATGCCTTTCTGGAAAAATCATCAATAAAAAAAACATAGTATACATACCCACTTAGTGAACTGGATGACATTGGACCACATACATCGGAGTGGATGATTTCCAAGATTCCTTTTGCCTTGCTCTTGCTACTTGGAAATGTCTTCTTTGTGTTCTTTCCTTTTGCACATCCTTTGTATACACCTTCATGTTTTGTCTATATTTCTAGGAGACCTTCAACAACTTTACTTGCAAGTAGTATTGCTTTGTAATGCACATGTGCAAGCCTTCTATGCCAAAGCTCATTTGGTTCTACCAAGTCATGAACCAAAGCTTGTTCTGGTTGGCCCTTCAATTTGTATAGTCCTCCTTCTTGTTCCCCAATCAATGCTGCATCATTGAAAGACTTTCCCTTTGGCCACATGAGGACTTGGCCATCTACAAATGCAACCCTCATTCCTTTTGCATCCAATGGAGATATGGAGAGGAGGTTATTCTTTCGTCCAGGTACAAACAATACATATTTCATCTTGATAGAATTTACAGAGTCTAGCTTGTATGAGGATTCACCACTACCTTTTATTGGATACTGGTAGTCATCTTCAAGTTTCACCTTGTGAGGTGATTCATGTTCAGATAGCTTCACAAAGGATTCCTTGAATCCTGTCATATGTTTGGAAGCACCACTATCCATAAGCCAATAATTGCTGCCACGTGTGATAGTTCCCATGAGAGTGGAAATCAGAACATAGTCTTCATCACTTGAAGAATAATCACTATCTTGTCCGTTTCTCTTTGTGGAAGGTTCATCATCTTCTGCAGCATAAGCCTGATGTCTTCTCTTGTTTCCCTTCTTCTTGTGAGAGCTAATTTTGTTTCTAGGACAATCTCTAGCAAAGTGTCCTCTTTCATCACATGTATAGAAAATGAACTTAGAATTATCTCTAGAATTTCTAAAGTTATTCCTTTGATGAGAGTACTTACCTTTGTGGTGGCTAGATCTGGTTTTCTTAGATTGTACCGTGAGAGCTTGATATTCACTTCCCATATTTTCTTCTCGAGCTGCTATCCGAGATTCTTCTTGAGATCATTCTTCCCATAGTATTCTGAACTTGAATAACTTCTTTCTAGCACAGATCCCTTGAATGAAAGAGTCCCATGTCCTAGGAAGGCCATTTAAGGTGGTCATTACAATTTCTGCATTCTCCACCTCTTCATCTACTGCTTCAAGTTGTTCTTTGATCTGGGAGACCCTTGTGAAGTATGACTGTATGGTCTCCGCATTCTAGATCTTTACATTCTTCAACTGGTTCCTCAAGGTCATCTTTCGGTTTATGTTGTTTCCTCCAAACAATTTGGTTAGGGAATCAAACATGGATTTAGGTGTCTTTAGGGAGGACACCTGTGGTATGAGGTGATCCTTGATTGAATCAGGGATAATCCTCTTAGCCATAACCAACTTATTCTTGTGTAAGGCCTTAGCCTCATCTCCCTCTAGAACTGGAATCTCCTCATTGACATAGGAGTCCAACTCATTTTCTTCCAGGACTAGGGAGATCCTATACTTCCAGGCTTGGAAGTTATCATCTCCCTCGAGCCTTTCATCAAGCTTGGTATGATGAGACATCTTAACTGAGAACCTCAAATAGAAATACAAAATATTTATATCTTCCAAATTATGATGTCAGATCTGGATCTAGAGCTGAATTTCTGCAGTCTTGGTTCAGGAGCAGATTAGGGTTTGACTTTCCTAGAGTTTTGTCCAACCAAATGCTTTGATCTTGATCTCTAAAATTCGATTTTGAGGAGGAGATCAATCCATGCCTAGGCTCACTCAAAAATTCCACTTCTGTGGAAAGCCCTAATTTTCGGTAGCAGTGTCGGGTCAAAAACTGAAAATGCTTAGAATCAAATTCTGCTTCGACAAAAAGATGCGCCCTAGGGAGCAGAGTCAGTCCAACCTTCTTTTGCTGAAAATCTATGGAGAGAGATCCAAAAAGTAGGAAGCCCTAGTTTTCATAGCTGCACAATGTCTTCTTCTTAGGTTAGCTCTGATACCATGTTATATTTTTATCATTTAAGCTAGCATTAACTTAGGATCTTAACTGAGAGAATAATAAGCACAACAATCAAACACATAAGACAATGAACACAAAGATTTTCCTCGGGGAAACCATAAAGGAGAAAACCCTGCAACTTCCTCAGAGATAGAATTAGCACCAAATAGCAAAGCCCCAAAAATAGTAAGATGATATCTTGACAGCAGTAGCCTCTTTCTTTCTAGCCCCAACAACTTATTCTTCCTCATCTATGCACTACAACTGAGTGTGAGTGAGTGGGTGTTAAATAGAGAGGCTCACTCTCTATTTATACTAATTCCTGACTTGACAATGACTCACTAGGGCCGATGTCTCTAGGGGAGTCTACTAACCCTAGTGCCCCATAACTGCGGGGAATTTAACCCTTGAACAAAAGGAGGGTTACCTACAATGACTTGACATGACTTGTTTATATTATAGAACCTCCCGATAGGAACATCGAGGCATGAAATGACTCAAATACATTACAGACACTTCCCAGAATAAACATCGGGGTACAAGACATAAGATGTACAAGTGAATACATTCCGAAGTTACAAATACATCAACAAAAGGGGTTTAAGAGGAAACTATGTCGAAGCTATAGATTCTTGTGGGTAGAAGAGCCATGCCTATGGTACAAGAGGCGAGGACCAAGCTTTAAGCACTTGTATGATTTATGATTTCTACTATGTGGTGTTATGGTCAGCACAAAATACATTTTGGACATAATCTTGGTAAATGGAACCCATAATATAGCTTCTACATAATAGTTGTAAGATTATATTAGGTCCTCTATTATTGATTCATATCCTATTGAAAATTTGAATATCCATTGAAGTGGTACTCACGAATACAATAACTATTATGCTCATACAAAGAGATTATATTTAACACTTGGATGAATGAAAGTATTTAGGTGTTTTTTAAACAAATATAACTTGTTCTTCTAGTGGTTCACTAATTGTTGTGGCCACACTTACCTCCCATAATTTATTTTTTCTTGGAATATAAAAGCAGGGTACACCCATACTAATTTTTAGGTTTATAGGTGTCATATGGAATTTATATGCAAATGATGAATAATTTGAACAAACCGCAACTCCTTGAATTTCTATCAATACCTTTATGAAAATATTCATTGATGCTAATTTTTTTCTTGAATGAGTTATTTGGATTGTTTTGACTTTTTGCTTTTCCTCTTCTCTGATAATTTACTTTGACATGATTTATTATAAGGTTTCCTTAGTTGATTGAGTCTTATAAATGCCCTCTTTGAGGTCCTTTACATTACTAAAGAGTCCATTGTGTGTGATTTCCAATCATTATCTCCCAATCCTGATTTTTACCTTGCCTTGCCAAGTTTAAATTTTTTATGGAAATTATATGTTGTGCTTACTACCTTCCCCATTTCCCCCCTAGGATAAAAAGGGGTCCCCTACCAAATATTTGTTCATCTCCTTAAACACCCCTATTTCTCCTCTCGAGGTGTCCAATCACCCATATAAGTTATGGCTCATGATCCATTTGTCAGGATAAAGACCTATGTTTAAGAGAGGGTTGGGTATCACAAGTTTTTCTCAAAAAATAGTTAAGTATGAAAAAATTGCGACAAGAAAGTGAGAAACAAACCAACAATTGCATAGTAAAATTTGATATTCTACCAGTTGTTTCACAACAAAATTTGATATTCCATCAACCATTGAATAAGAAAAGTTGATATTTCTCCGACCGTTATGTAAGACAACTTGAAAATGTGCTGAAACATAGTGCAAGAGAAGTCACTTTCTTGTTGAACCATGTTGCATATGATGGAATGTGTGTTTTGTACCTCTTTGGTTCTTGATATTGACTTGGAATTGTTTTAAATGCTTCCTATATGGTTTATGACTCACTTGATTGATTTTTAAGTCCTCTTTCCTAACACTTAATTGAGCTTTGACTTCAGTTGACCATGTATTTTTTTTATGCATGATGGAATGATATTTCACATGATTTGAACATCCCTCTATGTATTTAATGCTACCCTTGGATTTGGGTTTGATTTCCATTGTTTAAATTTGACTTTTTACCATTTTTTGTGTTTGTCAATTTGTGACCATTGAGTTTGCAGGATACTGTGGAAAACTTGAAACAAGGATAAAATGAATGTTATGGAGAACCAATGGTTGAATCATGTATCTATTTGCACAATATTTCCATTGCATCAAGTGGTCCATGGTTCTAATAAAATATGAGTGAGTTATCAGCTTTTCAATCGTGGGACATTGTTTCAGCATGACAATCTAAGTAGGCATAATATTTGGATAATTAAATCTTATAGCTGAAAAATATTTCAAGGGTTCTCTCGATATAAATGGTTAAAATGTTATTAAACTTATATAAGGAATGAACTTATCACTTATCATGATAAAGAGGATAAAAAAGAGACTAAGTGATGGACTTCCCCTTGGAGGCCTAATTAACTTATACAAGTAAGGTGGGGCACACCAATGAGGGGATATACGCAAGGATTATGCCTCAATCAATTGAGAGGAAGTGTAATCATGATTTCCCTATACTTATAAATCTTTTGGAATTCCCTTATAAGGCTAAATGGAGCACTCCTTCTCCCATTGGCTCATTTTGGATTAATTAACCGTTTAATCATGAAGTAATCTAACTTAGTCCTAAGTAAGCCCAAACATCTTCCAAGTTAAATAGTCCCTTATGTCATGATCAGTTTGAAGGTTTGCATTTGCAGTTGACTAATGATGATTTTTCATAATTTCTATTAGGAATGGAAGAGATGGAAGAGTTTTCCATTGGCTTATACTATGAAATGGGAAGAGTTTTTCCCCATCTCATGGAGTATGGATGTAGAAAACTCATCTCTGTCAACACATGAAGCCATATTTAGAATTTGTTGAAAGGGAAAGAGGCATGAGAAGAAAATTAACCACTCCTGTCTAAATTTGAGTGAGGGATCCAAATCCATTGATGGAGAAAGAACACTAGTACAAAATGAGGAATTAGCTACTATGTGACTAAAAATTCTAGTCACCATAGGTTTTTCAAGTGATTTACTACTAAATATGAGCAATTTTGATTGAACCAACTATAAATGACTAAAATTAATGACTAATTTAGTCACCATTTAACAAATATGACTAGATAATAACTACCAGAGTTAAAAATGATTAGCATAAACGATCAATTTAGTCACGACATAAAAAATGACTAGCTAGAAGAATATGAATTAGTCATTTTTAATTGTGTCATGGAAAATTGTAATTTTGACAATGAAGTGTAAATTTTGTAAATTTTCTACCTTCTATTAGTAATATTGATGCCATGCACCTCAATCTTTAGATATCCAACAAAGAAATTGCACTAATTTTCTCTTAACCATCATTTGAACACTTAGTCAATTTCATGCATTAAGTAAATTTACAGAAGAGACAAATATAATGGTGGGGTTGCCAAACCGGCTAGGCCCGTTCAATTTGTATTAATAACAACTTTACAATAATGGATATACCATATACTGGCAACACTCTTAGTGTGTGCCCAACCAGCAAACACACTTCTGTATACAACAATACAAAGAGTCAAGTTGACCCCACTTAGGTGCCAACTCTTAATACTGTAAACAAACTAACCCTTGTGGCTGTCAACCATCACGTGGAATGAACTCATCCGGAATACCAACTTTTCAAACCGACACTGTTTTCACAACCTTGTTGCATTTTTTAGTTGAGCCACTTAGCGACTGTTCCTACAACTAAGCTCGGATGCCTCCCTAGCTCGCATGTCTTAGCGTCTATCACTTCGTTGCTTGTATGATGATGTTCATCAAAAGCTTCCTCTTTCCATCCTAGGTGTCGTGCCTTTATACATGTCACAAGGGTGAGAGAAGGACCAAATGTGGGAGCTCCCCTTTGCTTAGAGCATACGCTAGCTCTGGGTTGATGTTCTAGCTTCGGGTCGATGCACTAAGAGGGTACACTTCCCATGTGCACGCACACTTGTTAGTTTGATGCGCTAAGTGTTGGTCAGACATCAGGTGCATCTTCATGAGAGCTCGTCTCCATGCCGAACTCCCCCAATTGCATTAGCCATCCGTCTCGTCGAGGTGTCCAACGTGTCTCTCCTAGGCACTCAATCCAACAACCCAAACTTCACTGAGCACTTCCACCAAGAATGTCCCTGATGACTGGTGTGGTGCCAAGTGCACTTCTAATGGAGTGTTTGGGTCATTTGGACCTGTTAATCCATGCTTCCTACTAAGGTGCACCCAACCTCTCTTTTGATTTCTTTAGGATCTTTCGCACTGTCCTACACCACCTTCCAACATATTTTCTAGGTGCCACACTCGTGGGCTTGCTAGGATCCACTTGTTCATGTGTGGGATTCGTTTGTGGGAGCACACCCATACTTGGTATCTATGCCCCACCTTCTTTCCATTTCTTATCCAAAGTGTCCCCTTTCCAAGTTTTGCCAACTGAGCATTCGTCTTGCATAACCAAGTGCCCAAGCCAGCTCTTGGGCGGGGGTGAGGTTCATGGTTGTAACAATGATGACTACAAACAACGACAATGATGGTGATGCTTATGATGACGATGACGTTCTTAATGTTGATCATGATCAATATGGTGATTATAATGCTAGTTATCAACACCAATGTAGTCAATGTCATCATCACTAACCTCATCATTTTATTTTTAATTTATTTTTTTAATCAGAATTTATATTAAAATTAAATATTATTTTTAATTTTAAATTATTAATTTTCAATATATAAATAATAAATAGTACATAATAAGTACATAATAAAAATAATAAAAATAAAAATAATACTTCTAAATAATAATTATATATAAACAATAAATAGTAAATAGTACATAATAAGTAAATAATAAAAATAAAAATAATACTTCTAAATAATAATTATATATAAACAATAAATAAAAAAATAAAAACATAAAACAAAAATATATAAAAAAAGGTTACCTTCTGTTAAGACTGAAAATTGTTCCTAGCTTTGATGTGCTGTTTTTCAAAGATTTATTTCCTATTTACTTTGCATTTTGGGTTTGGTTTAATTTTAAAAATGTTTAATGCATTTTATTTGGTTCTATAGGTTTTAGTTGCTTTAATTTAATTTATTTGGTTTTATTAGGTTTTCTTTGGGCTTACTAAGTATTATATATCCTTTGAAGTTTGAAAATGCTCATATTAAAGTCTATTACAAGTTTTATATTTAAGGTCTAACCTTTTCCTTTGAGTTCTTTGTCAAATTTTTCATGAGAACTTTCATGTAGCGTAAAATTTAGCGTTAGTGCAATAAGGTGCTACAGGAATCCCAAATCATTGGAAAGAGTGGTGGTTGATCATGACCATTGCAATTGAAGACAGTCAAAGATAATGGAATTTTTTCAGCCACTTGTCGAAGACATCATGACACATGTCCATAGTTCGAGTTCCTAATCATGACAGATGAATGAAGAGGTGTACAGATCATGGAGAAAATCATGGACTATCACGTTTTCATGGTGTACAGATCATTGAGAAAATCATGGTCTTGATTGCCATGATTTTGTTTTGGTTATGAGTTTACTGTTGCAGGGAAGGAGGTCGAGAATCTTTGAAGCTTCCTAAAAAATATACAAGCCAGGTTATAGTGCAGAAATTAAGAAGAGTGGAAAGAATAGCATGTATGAACCTACTGATACGAGTTGGGGAAATTATTTTCCAGAATGTGCATCATTACTTAAAAGGGCGGGCTGGTTCAATTTCTTTGAAAGGATCACATGTTTCAACTCAGAGGTCTCATACCATTTTGCCCATAATTTTATTAAGGATACTGCAACATTTGACACTCTTAAGTTCAAATTAACAAAGGAATTAATTCCTGAAGCTACAGGTGTATCAAGAGATGGAGAATTATGGTTTAAAAATGATCCCTTTCAACTTTGACCCAAATGATTTCTTGCGACCAGAGATTGAAGTCCTAGATTGGGGAAAAGGAGTTCAGTTGGACAAATTCAAATCTGAATGGAAGGAAGCTATTGGGATTGTGCAGAGCTATGTTGCATGCGAAGGAAGGTTTGTTGTAGTATTTAAATACCATATTAGGTTTTTACAACATCTGAACCAGTAGTCAAAAATTAATTTTCCGTTTTTCCTTTTAAAGAGTCTCCAAAAGATGCCTAACAGAATTAAGGGGCATATTGACCATTCACATCAGTTGGTCTTTCACCATGGGTTGATAAAGTTAATTATTTGTAGAGTCTTGCAGAGGAAGAACATGAGTTGGGACCATTTCCTATTATGGACAGGCTTTATTACTAAACACGAGGACCAAGTAAAGAAAATCTTGATGAATAAGCAGTTTGGTTTTGTTAAGAGGTTCAAGAAAGAGTTAATTGATGATCTGGTGCAGGATAATGTTTAGGAGAATAGTTCAGGACAGGAATTCAAAGAATCTATGGATGAAGATGGAAGAGAAACACTAGATGGCAACCAGGAGCAAGTTTTGGAGAGTCAGGAAAGGGAAAAGATAGCTGTTTCAAATCATGAGGAAGATGTGAGTTCAATAGAGAAAAAATAGAGTTCTACTTGTATACAACAAAGCTCAACCAAAGTTTTTGTTGAAGCTGATTTAAAAGAAAATTTTTTGCAAGGTTCAGAAGTAAAAGGTCAAGAAAAATTTCTTTTACAAATGAGATAATCAAAGTGGAGGCCCAAGACCAGGGCTAAAAACAAACTCAGGTTAAATATGAAGAGGATCTTGAACCCTAAACTGAAGAAAGAAAAGATTACAGTGATCGAGGATTCTTCAACTGAAGAGGATATGGAGAGTGAAAAAGGTTTAAGCCCTCAACAAGTTTTCATTGAGGAAGAGAATTCAGTTTCATTAGAACAAGTGCAAGGAGTACATAAAGCTTCAAAAAGGGCAACTATTTTCAGTATTGAACAAGGTATGTCTTCAAAAGTTTCGTTTGTACAAGAAACAGTGAAATATGGGAAAGAAGATGACTTGATTTTTAATAAGTTTGACATCTCCTGGTTGTGAAATCAAGGTTCTACATTACAGGGATAAGGGCATATAGACTCAGAAATTGAGAACCTTAAGAAAACTCTGGAACAACACAAATATTAGATTTGTTTTCTAAATGAGACTAATGATAGATTGATAATGACAAACATAAGACTAAGAGAATATTTGGATGATATCAACACACACTATCAAGAGATGATAGCTGTGTCCAAAGAGGTGTTGAAGAGGAAAGGGTAGATTCAGAATAATGCTGAAGGTTTAAACCAAAAAATTCAAAATCTAAGCCAGGAAAATGAAGTGTTATTAAAGAGAGCCAGAATTCTGGAGACAGAGCAGGAGCGAAGTAAGAAGCAATTTCATGCATTGGAGGGGATTGCTATGTTGGTTGAAGCTACTAAGAATTTATGAATGCTTTCTAGTGGCTAGGTGTCAAGTAGTTTAGTTTGTTATAGTTAATAATTTTGTTATTTTGGAAAATACAACCACTATTGTAACTATTTCGAATTCATACCTAAAAGTTAGTTATGACAGTTATGAAACTACTTAGTTGGAAAATGATAAAAGTAGGAAAGAAAATGAAAGTAGGTTTCCAATTTTGTTCAAGAAGGGGCTTTAGAGTTGGATGTACGAAAAGCTAAGACTCATGACTCTCATGTAAGTTTGAAGATTGATATTGATATATACATACTTATAAGCCATTTTATCTTTCATGTTGGTTTTATTTATGGTCTGTTTGGCCATTCAATATATAATTTCACTTCTTGATTAATGTGTTTTTTCATGCAAGTGCTTATATGTTGTGGATGAAATCAGTGTTCTGTTCATAATGCTTATGGTTTATTTTTTATGTGTTTGCATCCTAGTTCTTCATTTTAGTTCATGATTCAGTACTTGTGTTAGCTTGTTAATGATTTACCTTCTCGATTGATAAACTTTCAAACCAAAATGATAAAAAACTAGTTTCACTTTGCTTTTATTTTTGATATTGTTCTAGATTGTTCCTGTAGTAGTCTGGGAACAATTTCTAGCACAAACACCTCCAAAAAAAATTAGTGTAAACAATTAGCTTTTAATACGTAAATAATAAAAATAAAAATAATATGTAATACTTTTAAATAATAAATATATATAAACAATAGATTAAAAAATAAAAACATAAAACAAAAGTATATATATAAAAAAGCTTACCTTTGACCAAAATTGGTGAAAACAATTAGCTTTAGCCTCCCACCAAAGTTCACTCATTCTAGCAGAGAAACCCAGCGTGTGAGTAGAGAAACCGAGTGGGCAGATATCACAATGGGGTTATTGTGTCCATGAAGGGGAGAGGGATGCCGAGGAAAGAAACCCAGCGAGATCACAGACTGAGCTAACAACATGGATTAGAGCCGAGGAGAGTAGTAAAGGAGACAATGCCTGCAAAATCAGTGAGTAGTGAACCCTAAATATCTCTTTTTAATCTTTTGTCTCTATTTGAATTCATTTTTCCTCATGGCTAAGTTTCTTTTCCAAGTTGAGACAATCTCAGATTAGGGTTATTGCTGAGCTAAGATGATCTCAGATTGGGGTTATTGTTGCTATGTAGAGGAGAGAAAGGCCGAATAGAGAAACCTAGCTGGATCTCAAACTGAGCTAACAACATGCAACATATTTGAGTAGAGAAATAAAGGAGCAAATGCTTCCAAAATTGGTAAGTACGCTTGAAACCCCTCCCCTCACGGCTTTGCCCGGTGCTTAATATTTTAAAATTTTAAATTGATTTTGGTTTTTTTTTCTATATTCGACTAGAAAGGTTTTTTTACAAACAATTACAATTCGTAGTATCCTTAGTTGAGATTTTACAAAGTCATCATATTTTACTTTCAAAAATATATTTAAAATTAGATTTTCTTCAAGGTAAGGGGGTATGGATTTAACTCGTCTTGAAATGTTCATTCTGCAACTTAGTTCCTACTTCTTATCGGGTTCCTTCCATGAGTGCTTCGCTACTCCCGTGGTCTTGACATATTGACTGACCTCGATTGAGACCCAGATCTTGATTGATATAACCTGTATATCCATAACGCAGATCTTTCTCCTTGATATCTTCGATCTTAATACTTGCCTTATTGAGAGATCGATTGATACCACCTCACGGTCATGTTTTTAAAAGTATGTCATTTTTTCATCTATAATTTTAAATGGATACCTAACAAGAGCTTCACCATTTATTAGTATCAATATCCACATACATAGGATGTAAATACAACACCCATAATTTTGCTTGGACACCATCGATCGGGTTAGACCACATTGGATTGTGGAAAAACATAAAATTATACTTAGCATAGGGTAGAAGGTTCAAGGAAGGTTGAAGGTGAAAATCCCTTCCTGACTGGGTGTAAACCCCAAACCTGTTGCCAGTTTGAGATGTCTCTGCTCCTTAACCTCCTACCTTGGGTGAGAGCTTCCCACTTCTCATTGCATATGCTTTGGAGTATTTTCCAGGTAAATCCAATATATGGGAATCAGTTAGAGTACACTCTTTATTAGTGTAATTCTACCTATTGCATATATTCATTGGCGTTTCTGAGTATTTGGGAAAAAATTATACTTGACATTTACAAAATAAATAGGTGCAAAAGTAGGTGGAGACTGCCATGTATTTACTAAGTTTCGTAAAGTGAACTGTGATTATCAGGATGAAGGGATTCCAATAGTACTTTTGGAGTGTATTTTATTTAATGAAATATTTGTTCACTTAATGTTCAAGCAGATTCCTTGGTCACAACGTTCCCTATCCTATGAGATCATAACAAAACCAATAGCGTTTAGGTAATCCTTCATTCTTCTAACACAGAACACAAAGACTTTCGTATCAGAAAAATCTGAGAGGGTAGTCAACTCAATAACTACTATCGGGGGTAAATATGGTAACCCAGTTGTGTCTATGAACTGGGGTAGTTGGGGGTTGATTGACATGAATTATGACAATTATGCAACATGGTAACATAGTTGAGCATCGTGACAATTTTGAAATCCATTCAGTCAACATCTGAATGGATGGGCTATGTTTTTAGATTAAATTTATACATTATCGCTGTCCATTTTTTCTGATGCTGTTGCGCCCAAAGAAAATATGACAAGATTTAATGGATATTCATTTACTGTCAATTTCAACACATCAGGTCTTGCATAGTGCCCAACCACATCAAAATCAAATTTTGCTCTCGTAATGTCACCAAAATATGTAGTGAAGAAAACATAGCCAGTTCAAAAATAATTCACAATAAAGCAACTAATATATCATCCTATATTTTCATGCTTATAATGGTATCATCGTAGCAACATGCAAGTCTGGAAAAATTCCTATAATACATGAGTCACGATGAGCCTTTGATAAGAAATGAACTAATTTCTCTTAAAAGGTCATGAAAATCAAACTTCTATGGCTTTCTAGTCCACTCAGATGAAAGTAACCTGAAACATATTACAGTTTTATCAAGATATTCTTCTAGTCTCTAGGGTGTCTTTAGGTATTTTTACCAATATATGCAGAAATTAGAGCCTCCCTTTCAAAAATTGGGCGCGACCAATACAACACCAGAAGGAGAAATAATAACACTTCCACCTGCACTTACAACAGTTTCTGGAAAGGTATTATCATCTGAACCTCCAAAGAGATAGTCTGGTGGAGGAGGGTAGTATTTTCTTCTGCAGAATTGATTAGCTGAGAGCACAAAACATCCACCTTCCAGTGTTGTATGGAGCATTGATGCCTACCATGACTCTCTTCCATCAACAGTCGGTACACAGTAAAGTTCCACCCCTGTACAAACAATACCACATAACTTATAAGTGTGAATTAAGATGAGTTCAAGAACTATGGATAGGTGCCTTAAACAACAAATTACTAAAGATATAACATGTAAACGAACACCTTAAAAGGAATCCTTTTATGATGCCATACATTACATTTTCAAAAAGTTGTTGAAAGTCACCTGGAAACAATAGAAAGCTCTACAGATGTCATTCTTAACTGTTCCCATTAATTCCATGAGTTTTCAGTGATAGTGATTTCAAATATTTGAAATTTAAAGAAATGTATACACATAGGTAAACTGAGCCATAACTCAGTTTGAAAACTTAATATGCCAAAGAGCAGTTATAAACGTATATTTGACCACTTGAATGTAAAGTATTAAACAACTCCTTAAAAACTCATACATCCTGCAATGATTCCTCTTGTCATACAAAATTCCAACCCTTTGCCAAGTTGCTGAAACATATAAGTTTATTGCAATGTTTACCAGAACTGAAATCAACAAAAAATCAGCGAGATAAAAGAGTGAAGAGTCTAAATTGGATCAAGAAAATTGGAAAATATTAAAAATTAAAAATACACATATTTTGAATTAAACAAGCATTTTTCATTAGTACTCATTACTTTAAATTGTTGTAATGTGTTAAATTTTCCCTTTACCTTGTTTCTGGAAAATGATTTGCTCATACTGACTCCAAAACATCCACATTATTATGTTGTTTATCGATAGTGTTCAGATAATCTATCTTGTCCTATTAATTATTTTTTTTAGTTATTGAATACGATTCAATGTGAAGGTAGATCCATATAAAAAATGCCAAAATATTTGCAAATTTAAAAAAGTATATATCATTAATACACTTGTAAGTAGAAATAGGTTCATATATTTCCTACATTTACATTCTTTATTTTGGTCATGCCTCTCAAGTAGGATTCCTCATGATCTGAATTTGGAGATGTTTCATTCTTTGTCTGCATCATCACATTTGCATGTTGTTGTAAGTTATGCCATTTAAAGCTAAATTGACGTTTCTATGAAAGTCAATAAAAAATTTTAGTTGATGAAAGAGCACTTAGCCATTCGATACGCTGCCATTCAAAATGCATCTAGTAGAATTGCTGCAAGTTCCATGCATGTAATGACCTTCTTTAAACAATATCATTTTAGGTACTATTCCATGTATGGACATGTGGAGAAGCTTTCAGAGGAGATTAAAAAAGGTGTGGATTATGTGGAAGGTGTAGATGCTACTTTGTGGTAGGTTTGGATTCTAAAATGGACCTTTCCTTTCTATAATATATATAATAAAATATAGGAAAACAAGCAACATAAAGTGTACAAGTCTATGATCCTTGAAGGAAGCAAAACAAATAAAACAACATTGGTGTGTTTTATTAGAAGTTAGTGTAAATAATTTGTGTAGCCACAAAAGATTAATGCAACAAACAATTATTTTTTTGTTGTTGCAACTTGGTCATCATCTTGTGGATTTGACCGTCTCTTGGGTTTCCCAAGTACAATGCAAGTTGGTTTGATACCATTTACTCGATCTAGTGGAACTTGATTAGTAAACAATAAATGAAGTTGAAAGAGAATCCTAAAGGAGTCTTGGATTCTCGACAGTTAATGAATTATGTGAAAATGATATGGCATGTGCTACCCTGTATAAGCATATCCTGTTAGACTTGCTGAATAACAACTAGATGGAAATTCTTGACCTTGCTGACTTGGACCTATTGGATGGCAAGATTAGATCAAATAAACAAATAAGAGGCATTGCTTTATTTTGTACTTTGGTTGGTTGGGTAGCTTATAATTTCCATGGAAATAATTCTTTTGGACCAATATATACTTCTCTCACAATCATGCAAATATATTCTCATGAAATTATAAAATATTTATAATGAGTATCCATAGAGCAGTGTTGAGGATGGTATAATATTTATTGCAAGGATCCTTTAGCCCAACATTATCATTGTCTCACAGTCAAGACAAGGGGCAATATTCCTAACATCTGAAAGGCATCTAGCATGGATTAGAATTACATCGCTGACATGATATAACATGGAAAATGAAGGCTTTTAGTAAGGAAATCTGTTTGGTAAGGTAAATGGAGGGACACTAAAAATGATAGAGAAATCCATATTGCCATTGATTGTGGGAATCATAAGTTGGAGTTGAATATATCTCAAAAATTATACATTAGTTTCTTCTTGATGTTTTTTATTTGGTCTTCTTAGATTCTTGTAAATGTTAGGTTTCTAAAGAGTTTTTGTATAGTCAAATTAAATGAATTTTCACAATGTCTAAAGACTATTTTATTGTTCCCTTGTAAGAAGAAACGGCAACATTATTTCCCAACAATGAAAAAAACTAAAAAGGGAAGTACAATCTGAATTTAGAAAGGCTAGCACAGGGTTTAGGATGATTTAAAGGCTGCATGGCATCCTTCTTAGGGATATTAAGGTAAAGAAAATTTATTGTGAGAAATTCTTGCTTGACATTTAGAAGACAAATGGATGAAGTTGAAATTAGAGCTATAAACCGGCTTGGGTTGACATATACATTTTCTTAGGAAAAGTTATTTTCCACCTTATGTATTTGTTTTCTTTCTTATATTTTTCATTATATGAGAAAAAACTATGGACCAGATATGTTATAATTAAAATACAAGTTTTACTATGGCTTAGAAGTCTTAGCATGATACTTGTTTTATTCCCTTTTTTGTTTTTATTTCCATTCCTGATACATTGCTAATCAGGAAGGATCTTCTTGCCTCTGCACATTTGAAAGGAGCTTCTATTTGCTAGATGTATGACTATCCTAAAAGACTGTCATTTATTCTAGCAATGGGATTGAAAGTTCATCCTCATTTCTAGACTGTTTTGATTAATACCTTGAGGTATGTATTTGTCTCACTTTGCCCTACAACTACCTCTCTCTCTCTCTCTCTCTCTCAGGTATGCCCATTGTTTCGTTAGTGAATTGTCTCATAAGAGACAAAGTGTGATCGTAATATACTATTTGAGTATAGAAATTAAGGAAGGTCTAAACCACATTTATTTCTTCTTTTTGTCCATTTATAATTTTATTGGATGTGCTTGACTAATTATGTTGTACATCTATGGGACTTTGTATCCAATAGACATATAGAGTAAATTACTACTTTCATGTTTTCAATTTATTTTTGTTATGTTTAAATAGTGGCATTCCAAGTGGGAATTTTGGACAAATTCGAACAGTTGTGGGAGATTTGATAGTCCTCTTTCAAGGTATAAATGATAGTGGGATTGGCATAGTATATCTTTAAGTTTTATTTTATTTTATTTATATATCAATTTGAACATGGTTTCTTGCCTTGATTGCAGGTTAGTGGTTGTTTAAGTCACCTTTGAGTAAAATGATCACATAAGTATTCATACTTCTTGTCAACAAGCAAACTCGAAGGTATTGTTGCTAATATTTCATCTCATTTCATTTCCATTTATCTAGTGGCTTAGAGTTAATGGCCATTCTTCTTGATGTGAAATGGAATTAGTTGTATATTTATTTTTACTATTCTATATACATTTTGGGTGACGAGTTGCTCCATTTTCTCATCCTTTGATTCTATATAAACTAAAATTCTCCTTTCCATGACATCATCCACCATATCTCCAAGTTACTTATGAATTTTTAGTCAAATTCAGATATCTTGGCATGACTCTAGATGATTTGGTAGATAGTTTAACATTGGATGCATGCTTGTCATTCCTATAATTTTTTGGGATTTTTGCATTTTGCATCATTCAAGCATACAAAATAATGATTATCAAGTTACTATAGATACATAATGGCTTACCTTGTAATTGTCCTTCAAGTATTTCAAATTCATTTATTAAGTGCAAGAAGGACTTGAAGGACTAGTATAGGGTAAGCCATTATGGATATATAGTAACTTGATAATCATTATTTTGTATGCTTGAATGATGCAAAATTTGTTTGAATATAATTATTATCA
Organism: Pseudotsuga menziesii; assembly: GCA_001517045.1. Lineage (NCBI taxonomy): Eukaryota > Viridiplantae > Streptophyta > Pinopsida > Pinales > Pinaceae > Pseudotsuga > Pseudotsuga menziesii. The sequence goes on from LPNX010643285.1 coordinate 51,834, forward strand.
AGCAATATCAACTTCTTAAAGGGTGCTAGCTCAATGGTAAAGCACCTGCCTAATTAGAGGCAGGAGGTTGGTGGTTTGATTCCTCCGTTCCCTATCATAAATTTGTGACTACAAAAACGACTAAATTCACATATATACGACTATTAGTAGCTAATTTCCTGTATCTTATAGCGTGACTAACGTTTAGTCATATTTAGCTTAGTCATTGATATGTTATCATCTAGTAGTTTATTTAGTTGTATATTTGGTCATTAATTGTTGCAATCAGTGACTAAATCGATGACTAAATCAGTGACTAAATCCATGACTAAATCAGTGACTAACTCAATGACTAAATGAATGACTAAATCAATGACTGAATCATTGACTATCAATGACTAAATCAATGACTAAATCAATCACTAGTAAGTCAACCTATTAATGATTAAATGAAATACGATTAAGTTAGTCAAGCTATAAGATAGTGAAAATTAACTACTATTAGTTGCCGACTTAAAAATAGTCATTTATAGCCGAATTTTAGTCATTTTTAATCATTAATTTCTCATTTTGTACCAGTGGAAGGTAAAGTTTCATTTCATGTCCATTCCAAGAATAGATTTTGGAGTTTTTAATGGATTTGTGATGGGTTTTTGTAGGCTATCTATTGGTGGTATTTTTTGAAAACCCATTTGAGGCCTTCTTGAAATAACAACTTTGCCATTTTCGGGATTTTATCCATCATATTTGGGCCAATTTTTTTTTCTGTAAAATCTTGGGACTTGTAAAAGTTCATGTTAAAATTTTCATCCCAAGATGAGCATTATTAAACTTGTTTTGCAATTCTTTCCATTTATAATATAGTTTATTTTTGGAAATTGATGTGATTTTGAGCTATTTGGAAACTTTTGAAGGATGGTGTATGACATTTATCAATACCCTTAGCTTGCTAGACTCATTAATTGAGTTCCTTAATTGTCAATTTTAAATAATTTTTCTAGATTAAGCCAATTGAGGATAATTTCTAATTTGGTCATAAAAAAGAAATATTAAAGTTAATGGATCATGTAGGGGAACCATTAATACCTCAGATCAATAAATCTGAGATAAATTAATCTTATAATGTATTATCCTATTTTTTAGGGATTTTGTTAATTTTTCACTAAATAATTCATAGAAAATGTGATTAAGCTCGAATCAATTCCTGACACAAAGATCCACTATTTAGATTTAATAAGGTAAATAAATTTAATTTTCAATTTATGGACCTCTAATTAATTTTCTATAAATTTTTGAAGTTTAATTGAAAAAATTAAATAATTTACACAGAACTTGGAAAATTAATTATAGAAAATAAACAAAGAAGAGATAAAAGGATGAATTTATAGAGTTGGTTATAATCAAGATAAGAAACCTTAGAAAGAATATACAATTCTCAAAATGGATTCTAAAGCTGTTGAAATATTGTAACTTCAAAGGATATTCTAAATGTATTTTACTAATGTACGCTAAGGGAAATGTTCTATTCCTCCGTCAGGATGTTATTGTTGTAATTGGTCATCACAGAGTCATGAGGTAAAGCCTCCATTGTAAGTCGGGTCAATAGTACCCTAATGAATATAATATAATACTATTTTGTGATTTCCTAGGAGAATTCGACCCAATCAGTTTAGTGGGGTCGACTTGTTAGGGTAAAAGTAAAGTGACAAAAAGAGTATAAATAGAGGAGTCGTGTTCCTTATTTGAACACATATACTCACACTTGTGTAGTGCATAGGAGACAGAGAGACATACCGGCAAGGAAGAGAATACATGTTTTGATGTTTTATCTTATACATCTATACATAGGAATTTTTGTTGGGTTTTCTTCCCCTTGAGGGTTTCCCAGGATAAATACTGTGTCTATCTTGTGATTGTGTTTATTTCAGTGATTTTGCATATGCTACTATTGTGAATTTGGATTAAACACTAAGGATACCTAAATAAGCATATGAAATCTTAACATGGTATCAGAGCTAGTCTGAATAGAAAAAATTTCACAAGGTGAGATTCTCTCTCCTCTCCCTCTAGAAGAAATTAGGGTTTCTGCAGAATTTGGGATTTTGAAGATATTCTTGCATAGAAATTTGCTCCTCCCAAGAGAACTTCAATTGAGCCCTAGATCGAAGTTATTGAGTGGGTGAATCTTTGGGAAATCCAAACCCTAGTTTTTCCCTAAACCAGAAAACTACAGAAAACTAGAACCATAAATCTATAGAAACTGCAACCTCACAAGCAATTTTTGAAGGGTGAAGATTTGGGATCTCTAGAAACAAAGTGGATCAACCAAATCACCTTAGTTAAGCACATATCCTGGTAAATTCAACTTTTCATTTTGAGAAATTTCAATTTTTAGTGACCTCCTAGATAAGATGGCCCCAAACACTAAGCTTGAGGACAAGCTGGAAGGCATAGAAAAATTCCTAGCATGGAAGTATAAGATTGGTCTCATTCTTAGAGAGAATGACGTTGAAAATTACATCAGGAATGAAGTTGCAGATCCTAAAGAAGATGAAGCTAAGGAGAAGCATCATAAAGACCTAATCAAGGTAATGAGGATCTATGCTGATTCTATAAAAGATCACTTGATACCTCAAGTTTCATCTAAGAAGACACCAAATAAAATGTATGATTCACTTTCCAGAATGTATGAGGGAAAGAACATCAATAGAAAGATGAATTTGAGAGCTCAGCTGAAGGATACCAAGATGAGTAAAGGAGAATTCATTTAATATTACTTCACAAGGGTCTCCCAGTTCAAGGAACAATTAAGTGCCATTATAGACTCCCTTGATGAATATGAACTAGTTATGACTACTCTCAATGGTCTCACTAGACCTTGGGATTCAGTCATATAGACGCTATGTGCCAGAAAAGAAAGTATGAAGTTTGACATTATATTGGAAGATTGCATCCAAGAAGAATCTAGAGTAGCTAACAAAGAAGCTCTAATTAAAGAAGAGGATTAAGCTCTAGACACCCATACCAAAAGAATAAGACACTCAAACTTCAAAAAGGATAGTCACAAGGAGTATAGACCTCCAAATAAGTTTCAAAGGAAAAGAGAAAACAATCAGAAGAAAGACTACTCCAAATATCAATGTTACAATTGTCATAATATAGGACACCTTTTTAGAGAGTGTCCATTGAAGAAGAAGAACAAAAAAATACATCATGCCCATCTAGTTGAAGATGAGGATGATGAAGAAGAATTAATACCTTGAAAGAGACAAGAAAAATAAGAATATGTACTATTCTCTGCACTCTCTGGGTTTGTAACACCTGAAGAAGATACATGGATTATTGATAGTGGCACTTCAAAGAACATGATAGGGAAGAAGAAAAATATGTCAAGAATTGAAGAAAATAAATCTCCTCTGAAATTATCATTAGGAGATGAATATCAATATCCCATCAAAGGAATTGGTGAATCAAGATACAAGATTGATTATGGAATCTCCATGAAGATGAAGGAAGTACTTTATGTACCATTTTTGAAAAAGAACCTACTTTCCATCTCAACACTAGAAATAAAGGATATAGAGTTGATTTTATAAATGGACAAGTACTCATGTGGACCAAAGGAAAGACACTTGAAGATGTTGTGGTAATTGGTGAAGAAGAAGGAGGACTCTACAAAGTCAAGAGACATCCAGAAACAACTCTTGTCCATGAGACCACTAGCTCAAGTGAACTATGGCATAGAATTCTTGATCACACCAACTATAAAGCACTACACTATGTGAGTAAGGTGGTAATAGGTTTACCAGATCTGAAGATTTCTCATGAAGGAACTTGCAAAGGATGTGCAAGAGGAAATAACATCAAGAATCCATTTCCGAAAAGTGAAACAAAGACTAAAGGTACGTTGAAATTAATTCATTCTGATGTATGTGGTCCTATGTCCTCCACATATTTAAGTGGATATGAATATTATGTAACATTTATTGATGACTATTCAAGAAAGACATGGATATACTTCTTGAATACCAAGAGTGAAGTGTTCGGGAAATTCAAGGAATTCAAAGCCTTGATAAAGAACCATTCAAAAAGAAGAATCAAGACATTGAGATCAGATAATGGTGGATAATATAATTCAAAATAATTTGAAGCATTTTGCAAAGAAGCTGGAATCAAGAGGGAACTAACCACTCCCTACAATCCCCAACATAATGGTGTTGCAGAAAGAAATAATATAACAATAATGGAAGCAATGAAAACAATGATTCATGACCAAGACCTTCCCATGCATCTATGGTATGAAGCAACAAGAAAAACTATGTATGTGCATAATAGATTATCTCACAGTGCTCTTAGATTTAAGACTCCTGAAGAAATGTATACATGAAAGAAACCTGAAGTGAGCCATCTCAAGATATTTATATATCCAGTATATGTACATATTCTGAAAGAGAAGAGAACCAAGTTGGATCCTTCTAGAAAGAAGGGAATATTTGTTGGATACTGTGAAGTCTCCAAATCCTTTAGGATATACATTTCAGGATTCCATCATATAGAGATTAGAAGGGATGTGAAATTTGATGATGAAACAACTATTAATAAATCCAAAAGGTGTAAGATTGAAGAAGTACATGAAGAGGATGTACCTCCCAGAAAGGTAGAAGTTGACCCCTCTCCTAAAATAGTAGCATATGAAGATCATGATATTCTATAACTTAAGGAACTCCCTATTATGGATATATCTTGAAAGAGAAAACCTGCATGGGTAAGAGAAATCATACAAGAAGTAGAGAAGTATGGTTATCTAGAAGGCTGCATAAGAACAAGCAAGAGATCAAATCCATTCTCCAGTTATGTAGCTTTGATGTGTGATCTTGTAGGTCAAGAACCCACCAACTACGAGGAAGCTACACATAAGAAAGCGTGGGTGGAAGCAATGACAAAAGAAGACAAGTCAATAATGAAGAATGATGTTTGGGATATAGTACCCAAACCAAAAAACAAGAGTGTGGTATCTTTGAAGTGGATCTACAAGATAAACCATACAAATGATGGAAGTATTGAAAAATACAAGGAAATATTTGTGTCAAGATGGTTCTCTCAAAAAGAGGGGATTGATTAAGAAGATACATTTGCTCTAGTAGCAAGGTACAGTCCCATCAGAACCATCATGGCACTTGCTTCCATGATGAAGTCGTATCTATACTAGATGGATGTAAATACAACCTTCTTGAATGGTGTGATTGAGGTAGAGGTATACATTGAAAAACCACAAGGATTTGAAGTTGAAAAAAAAGTGACTCATGTATGTAAGTTGAAAAAGGATCTGTATGGACTAAGAAAGCTCCTAGAGCTTGGTATGGAAGAATATATATCTTCTTGACAAGCTTGGGATTTACCAAAAGTAAAGCTGATCCTAACCTTTACATGAAGGTTGTGGATGATGAACCTGTCATAATATTGTTGTATGTGGATGATCTATTTCTGACTCGAAATGAGAAATACATTACAGATTGCAAGAAGAAGCTAGCTGAAGAATTTGAGATGAAATATATTGGATTGATACATTATTTCCTCGAGATGGAATTGTGGTAGAGCCCAGAAGGAATCTTTATGAACCAGAGAAAGTATGTAGTAGAAATATTAAAAATATTTGATATGTTGGATTTCAAAGCCATGGCTCCACCCATGGATACCAACCTGAAGCTGTTATCTGGTGAATCATCAGAGTTAGTGGATATGATTCAGTACATAAAAATTATTGGGTTGTTGATGTATCTGACAAATACAAGTCCAGATATATGATTTGTTGTGAACACCTTGAGTCAGTATCTAGTTAAACCTAAACGTGTTCACCTGATAGCTGCAAAGCATGTGATGAGGTACCTAAAAGGTAGAATAGAATTTGGATTATATTATGTTAGAGATCATGACTATAGATTGTATGGATATACTGATTCATATTGGGAAGGATGTTTTGCAGAGGAAAATAGCACCTCAGGTGGATGTTATTGTCTAGGATCCACCATGATATCATGGTTTAGCAAGAAACAACCATTGTTGCTCTCAGCACAACTGAAGCAAAGTACATATCAGCTTCATTAGTTGTGAAGAAATATGGATTCAGAAACTAATATCAGGTCTATTTGACATGGATTTGGATACCATAGTGATTCTTTGTGACAACCAAAGTTGTATAAAGATGACTGAGAATCCCATGTTCCATGATAAATCAAAGCACATAGAAATCCTATATTTTTATATAAGGGATATGGTACATAAGGGAGCTATAAAACTCCAGTATGTGAGTACCGACAAGAAAGTTGTTGATGTGCTGAAAAAGCCTCTATCTCGAGTAAAGTTTGAATACTTCCATGACAAGCTTGGTGTAGTCAAAAAAGAATTTCCTCGCAAGGAGGAAAAATTATGATACTACATACTTTCCTCGCAAGGAGGAACAATGAATATTAGGACTCTCCTAGAAGAAAATGTTGAAGATATTGACTCTCTTCACAAAGGAGGAACATGTCAAAGATATGGAATCTCCTCGGAAAGGAAGAATAGGTCAAAGATACGAACCCTCCTTAGACAAAGGGGGAGCAGGTGGTTGATATGGATCTTCCATGGAAAGGGGTAGTGATGACAAGACTATCATTGATGGTGGGATGGAAGTGATGCTCCAGTACAAAAGAGGCAAAGTGCACCTGTAGATGCTGATAAGGTCTGACATTAACTTGTGGACAATAGTATCCTCTTTTGAGGATGGCCTTGTAGATAATAACACTCTGTTCTTAAGAGTGGTCCTAGCTCTTACTAGCGAAGGATGGTAATGTAGATGATACTCTTGCATAGAGAGTGTACCTACATTCATTTGTAGATGCTGTAGAAAAACACTCGCTTGGGGGTGGTCCTAGATTTAAAGCTGAGGATTCACTATGATGAGTCCGTATGGACGATAGGTCCTGAATTTAGGAGCGGACGAGATTTACAGTTGCAGATGATAATATCTCATGGAGAGTATGTCTAAATGCACATGCATATGCCATAGTATAACACTCACTTGGAGTGGTCCTAGCTCTAACAGGATGAGGATGGTCTACGATAAGTCCTTGTAGACGATAGGTCCCACATTCATCTACATACGAGATCTACATTCAGTTGTAGATGATACGGTCCTGCATTGATTTTTAGACTATCCAGCTGGTCGATACTATGGATCCTCCTCGTTAAGGGGGACTAGGATGATGAGGATCACATCATCCTTGGAATTATGTCCTAAAGTGATAGGGATTGATCATCTCACAAATATATCATGTGTACTGCAGGTAGTGTTATGACAAAGGATCGAGAAGATCAAAGTGTTGCTACAAAGGATCGAGAAGATAGAAGTGCTGTAGCAAAGGATCAAGAATATCAAAGTGTTGCTGCAAAGGATCAAGAATGCAATATCCCCCAAGACTCAAGGGATAAACTTTATTTGTAATATTTTTGAAAAAACTATTTTATTTTTTGAATGCAATTGGTGGATCTGGAATATGCCAATTGATCCCTGGAGGACAAATGTAACTGAAACATTATGCTTGAAATAAAAATATTAATGATAGGGACATCCATGTTGAATGAGAAAATTATGCATGTGAGAGTGGGGGGCATGAAGAGTCAATCTTAGGGAGGTTACACCAGGCATGGGAATGCCAGTATGGCGCTAGACCCACCCTAGGGAATCAAGTATGTGATGGCAATGAAAATTCCTGGAGGAATTAGTCGTTAGCTGCAAAAGACCTAGGCAAAACAAAAACTATAAACAAGGAAGCATATACTAGGAGGCGGGACACTGCTGAGTATGCTGGAACAAGGACTACTTAATGTGTGAGCACTCTATGTTAGGAAAGATGAAAGAAATACTTGCTGTCTGAGCACTCGGTGTTAGACAAAGAATTTCTCATTGGAGAACTGGAACTGAGTTTGACTGTCACCACTCTCGGCATGCATAGTTTAGCTTGGGGGTGATTGAGAATGGATAGATCTGTACCTAATCTACGGTTTGGTGGAATGTGGTTGTTCCCTTTCCATTGTGGCTCATTAACAAACAATTCTCATTACTAATATTTTGTTCCTTCCATTCTATTGAACTCAGGGTATGTTGTTTACATGCAAATATGTGTTTCAATGTTAAGGAAATGATAATCAGTAGCTTCAGTCTCACTGATGGAAATGATGCTTAGGAAATATTGTTCTCATGATTTGTTGTTATATGATTGTGCCTTGTATTGGGGTAAATGGCAATTCAAATGGTGTAAAGTGTGTTGTAAAGAGTCACCAATATACTACGTGATTTCCTCTGATTGATGAGCTTAGGGCATGTGTGTAGATGTATGAATGTGTGCCTCAATGTTGCTGAAATGATAAGAGAATGCCCTTAGTTTTGTTGATGAAAAGTATGGTTGATTATTGGGATGTGATCATAGGATTAGGATTGCATTGGTTATGTAGATTATTAATGGTATGGAATGCACCTACACTATTTTTCAATCCATTGGAACTCATAGGTTGACTTATCTCCTGGAAAAGGATAATCTTGCTTTGTGTGAATGACTATGACTTGTATTTGATGATGTTGGGTTGCCTAATGGTTTCATAATGTTTTGTAAATCGTTACTTTCATATTGTATGTTTTCCTAATTTAAACACCTAGGATATTTGTTCCTTGTGGGGAGGCTTGAGCTTTGTTCTGGGTTGAACTATCCCAGGCTTAATGAAGTTCATGGATAATACTCATATTTTTGGAATGAGATTTACTGCGCTTGCATATACTACCTTTTCCCTAGAAAGGTTTAGGCCAGTGAAGGAAGAAGAAGGAATGGAGGGCCTAGATGTATAAAGGAGGAGATCAAAGGTGGTAGAGGATTTCGCCAAGGTAAGATGCTCAGACTTAGGATTTTAGTATTGATAGGAAATGTTAACTTGCAAGAAGAGTCTGCCATCAGATGGATTGAGGGAATCATATCAACGATGGATATATATTTCACAACCTCAACATGCATGAATAAATTAAGTTTTTGGATTTGCAAAATCTTGTACACCCCGCATGTTTCAATGACTGAGATTTGAGGATGTTGGAGATCAACGACGGGAGTGTATTTCACAACCTCAACATGCACGGATAAATGAACTTTCCATATTTGTGAAATTTGATAGGCCCAATGAATATGAATGGTGAAGATCAAACGGGGATTTATATCTATGGTGGAGGTTCATTTCATAATGTCAACAAGCGCAGATAAATGAAATTTACATATTTTCAAAATCCGGTAGGTCCATCGAGGATGAATTGTGGATATCTGAGCCACAAGATCAATGGTTGAGTTTGGCCTTGCAAGAATCAATGGTGTGAAATAAGTCAAGTCGGAAAGCTGAAATTCGGAAATTAGAAAAATGACGAGTGGACATAGCACATTCCAGGAATTCCACTACCCGAAGTCGAAAATCGAAAGCCAGAAGGCGGAATATGAAAATAAAATAAGGCGAAATTAAGTGTTCCACCTACGGCAATCCACATCAAGGATACAAAATGCGGGAGGAAGAAGGCAGCAGATGGAAAGAAAAATAAGGCGAACTTAAGTGTTTCGCCTACTGCAATCCGCATCCGAGATATGGAAGGTGGAAGGCGGAAGAGGGAAAGGAAAAAAAGGTGAAATTAGGAGTTTCCTCCTACTTCAATACGCATTTGGAATACAAAATGTGGAAGGAAGAAGGTAGAAGGTGAAAGGAGAATAGAACGAATTTAGGAGATTGCCTACCGCAATCCGCATGGCGAAATGCAGAAGACAAAAGGTGAAAGGCGAAAAATAGGAAAAGGAAAGGTGTAAACATGATAAGTTCGGAAACCCACAATATGAATTACAGAATGTATAATGTAGAAAGCGCAAAGGAGGACGCAGAAAAATCGAAGTGGAACTTCAAAAACATTGGAAGCCCGAAATCCGCAATCCGCATCTAATCTAGATCAACAGACGAGGTTGATTCTACAAGTAATCAATGGTATGGAATGAGTTTGTGTAAAAAGAAAGTGTGGAAAGGTGTATTCCTTGTGGAAAGGATTGTTGTTTGCATTTTAAACTTAAGGATGAATGTTCTAATAAATTTATAGCCCCTATTTCATATGAAATAATTTTTTTTATATGCATTTTTATCAGGTTATTTGGGCATGTCACAGAGAAGATCGAAGTATTGCTACAAAGGATCAAGAAGATCAAAGTACTGCTGCAAAGGATCAAGAAGATAGAAGTGCTGCTGCAAAGGATCAAGTGATTGAGTGCTACCGAAGATAGAGAATTAGTGCTGTAGAAGATGATGTTCCAATACTGAAGATATTGAAGATATTCCAGTAACTGTTCTAGTTGCTAATGATAATTGAAAAATTCCTATGACATATAGATGTATTACCTTGATATTGCTGAATATGCTCTCAGTCTTTATTCCTATAGTTGATGATGTTGTTGTCAGTAGAATACCCTTCTCGTTAAGGGGGAGTGTTGAAATATTGTAACTTCAAAGGACATTCTAAATGTATTTTATTGATGTACCCCAAGGGATATGTTCTATTCCTCCAACGGGATGTTATTATTGTAATTTGTCATCATATAGTCATGAGGTAAAGCCTCCATTGTAATTCGGGTTAATAGTACCCTAATGAATATAATATAATAATGGTTTGTGATTTCCTAGGTGAAGTTGACCTAGTTAATTATAGTGGGGCTGACTTGTTAGCGTAAAATTCAAGAGAGACATACCAGAAAGGAGGAGAATACCTATTTTGGGGTTTTATATTATACATCTATATAGAGGAAGTTTTGCTGGGTTTTCTTTCCCTTGAGGGTTTCCCAAGATAAATATTGTGTCTATCTTGTGATTGTGTTTCTTTCAGTGATTATGCATATGCTATTGTTGTAAATTTGGATTAAACACTAATGATATCTAGATAATAATATGAAATCTTAACAAAAGCCTCATTGTGACAATTAAAGAGTTTAGAAAAATAAAAAAATGCAAGAAATTTGAGGGAAAATCCAAAGGGAAACTAAAGTTAGAAATATAGTTATTGAATTCTAATCTAATGCTGGTCATAATGATTTTCAATTGAAACCGATATCATATTAAAATTATCAACATGTGTAAAGATATAATATGTAACATTTGGTAAGTTGGTTTAAATGTCACATTTTTGCAGCACTAAGACAATTTTCATAGTTTTGCTTTTTGGAATTGTTAACTTGATTTACTACAATTTCCCTTTGAAATCAATATGTAATCTCTCATATATTGAATTATGATTGTATGGGCTCACAATGACCAACTAGAGTGTTGAATCTAAATAAAAGAAGATCACTTTTTGAAAATGAACACATTAAGCATTAATAAGTTGAGATCATGTTTAATCAATAATTCTAGGCCATCAATTTTTGAAGACTCTCATGGAGCCCTCTATAGTAACAAGTCAATGAAGTAAACATGTCACATGAATCCAAATTCCATTAAGTGACTAAGGTCACTAAAGGAATATTAGTGGAATTCCAAAGGTCTCCCAAGGGTGAATTGAATTAATTTTGTAATAAAATTATTGAAAGAATTCCAAAAGTCTCAAGGGAATATGGAAGGCCAAGGGTCACCTAGTCTTGGCCTATATATCGTAATCTCATTTGATGAGAAAGGGATTTTGGTTCTCGAAATTTTTCATGTACTATTTCTGAATTGTGAATAAAAATAAGCCCTGGACTAGATTTTGCACATGAATAATTCTGTTATGTAGATGAATGTCTTGAACCACTTTATTTTGTTTCACATGTAGATATGAAGTAAGATTATTCATATTTATGAATAGACTCTTCCTGCAAATCTTGGTTTCTTATTTCATATGTTATGTATGTTCTATGGATAGTATTAGAATGATGTAAATAACAAATTTGTTCTAATATTTATGCTTTCATTATGTCAATTATTTATCTTCTTCTTAAAACAACTATATGAATTTTAAATACAGATATTCGATTGTTATTTCACTACTCACTCTCTTTAATCTTGCTCCCAGTTGGGACATGTTAGTTTAGTTAGGAACTACATTTAGGTTATATGATCTTGCATTTCATCCCTCAATTACAAAACCATAAATGGTGGACTGTGCCACAACTAGTGAAACCTAAATAAGTAATTGTTGCGGGATAGAACTCGAACGGGTTCACTATTCCAAAATGTTTGAGGTCTAATTGGGAGTTCTTACCACAGAGAACCTATAGTGTTGGCCATGGTTCACTTCGACCCCTCAACACTAGGGACTTAGGATATGACATCATGAGTATATTGGGCCAAATCCCATTCAATTTGGTCATTTGAGTCAACTTGGAGCTTCCTACTAAGATCTAGGGTCCTAAACATCCTTATATACCTTTTTTTGAAATCTTGAAGTCTATTTTTGCATATAAGGGTGAATTACTTAACTTATGGCTTATTTTCCTTTATTTTAGGGTCCCACATTGCAAGTTAGAGTTGTGGAGTGAATTTGGGAAGTTTACTCCAATGTTTAGGGACTCAATGTACCTATGTTTTAGCTAGTATGATATATTAGCACCCTTCTTGATTGTACACCTCATGTATGTGTCTTTAGTCAGTTGCATGCACCTTCAGTTAGTTGCACATGCCTTCTGTTAGTTGCAATCAATTTCTCCTTGCATGTAGGGAGGTAAGTCCACTTAGGGTAGTCATGGGTTAATTAACTCATCTTAGAAAGTGTGCATGGCTATTCTATATCTAATTAATCCTGTTATAACTAGATCTTGTTCTTAGTTTATCTATTCTTTTTTTCCTAATTTTCAATCGTTGGTTTAAAATGATTTTACATTTTATGTTGATTTTAAGAATTTTTGACAATCAATAATTTTTGTTGGATTTAATGCTTTTAATGGTTGAATTATTTCATTATTTTAGTTTTAAGGTTTGTCTTTTGGGATTATTAGTTAATATGTATACATTTAAGCTTTCAAAAACTTATAATAAAAGTTTATTTCAAGTTTTTCTTTATAATCTAAACCTCATTTTTGAGTCCTTTGTCAAATATTTTCATGAGGAGATTCCTGTAGAAGCTCTGTTTTTCCTGTTTTTGTCATTATCGTTGGGAGCAGATTACGAGGTGATGGAAACAAATTATGGAAAGAAAAAAGAGGTTTTTTTCCACAACAGAACCATTCACTAAAATCTCTCTCAGTTTTGTAACAGGTGTTATCATTTGAGAGATTCAAATTCATCTTTGTGGTCTATTTTCAGGGTTTGAATTATTTAATAATTTCTTGTTTTAGCTACAAATTTCCAGCACATATTCTGATAAAATGAAGGGAAATTTTTAAAAACAAAGAGAGTTTTTTGTTTATAATAGACTCATTTAAAAAAACCTCTCCCAGTTTTTGCACAGGTGTCCCAGATTGAGAGATATGAAGGCATCTTTGAGACCCAAATTTTCAGAAATTCACCAAATTTCCCCAAATCCGAATTGTTATTTTTGGGTTAATTGTCTTTAAAGATTTTGAGTTATCATGTAACTAATTGATGTAACTGTTTCAAATTTCGACCTAGAAGGTAGTTATGGAACTACTTTACCTTTGTAATGATAAAAGGAAGACAAACATATAGTTTTGGGGTGGGAATTTTCACTCAAGGAGAGGCTTTTGGAGCTTTGATATCTCAGGTTAGCACTTATAACTCTTATGTAAGTGGATGAATGTTATTGATTATATATAAAATGATAAGCCCTTTTACCTGTCATGCTTTTTAATTTCTGATCTGCTTGATTACTCAGTCTACAATTTCATTTCCTGTTTAAAGGTTTTATTCATGTAAATGCTTGTAGTGTGTGGGTGAAATTAGTATTTCATGTGTAATGTTTATGGCTTATTGGGATGTGTTTAATCCCCAGTTTATCTAACTTATGCATGATTCAGTTCTGTATTAGCTTGTGAATTTTTATTACCTCCTTGCTGATGAAGCTTTAAACCAAAACCTTAAACCAAAACCCTAAAAACCAATTTTATTCTATTTCTGTTTGGGATTGTGTTACTTGTTCTTGTGGTAGTCTAGGAACAATTTTTAGCACAAACATCTTTGGCGCTGTTGTTGGGGATGAAAATAAAGATTATTCTCCCCGGGAAGAACCACAATGACACATATCTGACTCTTGATGGCAGACAAGAGAAGGACATAGAGATAGACTACAATCAACTACCTAGTGACTCCATGATTAAAGATTCCACTGCAAGGAGAATTTGGTTGACAGAAAAATGAAGAAGCCAAATGGAAAGATTGGGTATCGGCTTGTTACTTTACTCCATGTGGTTTTTTTCTTATTCATCAGTTCTTTCCTGTCTTTCCCATCACATGTCAAAAGAATTATTTTTTGTTTTATCTATTCTGATGATATTAAACCAGGTACATATCTCTCTTTGGAAGAAGAAAGTCTACATTCTTCTTGTTTTATCGATGTTGATCCTATTCCTTCATCTGTAATACATGTGAAACATGATATACATATACCCATATCTCTTGAGCCTGATTATTCTGGTCATCTTGTAGAGAATAAATCTGATCCATTACCTTCTACCATCACTGCCAAAACTTGTGAACAGTGTGTTGAGTCTCATTTTCAACTCACATATTTTCAATCTAGACTTAGACAGAAGATGTTTAAACCTCTTAGGCTGCCATATCTCTTACATCCTTACCCCTCCTACTTTGTTGAATATCTTCCCCATTTTACTGGAAAAGACCGTATTACAACATAGAAGCATTTAGAATCTTTTCATAATTTCATTGATAATTTTGAAATCATGCATGAGGATGTTGTCATGAGGCTATTTTTGAAATCCTTTGCTGGAGATGTTGGGTTTTGGTTCTGAAATTTAAAATATGATTCAATTGCATCATGGGAAGAGTTACATGATGTCTTCTTGAAGTATTGGGGTAAGAATAAATCTTATGATCAATTTCTTTCCAAATTTTATAGTTTGAAAAGGGAGAATGATGAGCCAATTACTAAATTTAATTGGAGGTTTCAAAGTTTTAATATCAGTATGCCTATGGAGATCAGACCTTCAGAAAAACTTGCTATGGTATATTATGTTATGGCTCAACATTTAGATCTTGTCTTTTTCCTGTTAGAAAGGAAATCATCATGTTTAAGACAATTGTTTGAGGATGCAAAAGGAGTGGAGGAGAACATCTGAGCTTGCAAAATGATTCAAGATCAGGCTCATGTTGAAGATATACAAGCTTATGAATAGGAATAAGAACATAGGTATCATTCAGATTTAAGACAGTTTTCTTCATCATTTTCATATTTTCATATGAACAAGGATATAAATGACGCTTGTGTTGATTCTTCATATCAGTTTGCTAACATTTTAGATGATAATATACTTTCAGTGGATTATACTAGAAATTTCCTAGGTCCTGCTATGATATTATCATGTTATGAAGAAGAAGTTGGTGCTATTCAACCTCTTACTATTGATATAAGAAATAAGTTTCCATTCTTGACTTATGGTCGCTTTCAGAATTTTAGTTGTTCAAGTTTTGGTCAAGGGTTTTATTTAAAGGTCAAGAAGTAGTTTGAAGAGCCCTTGGTTTCCATTCTTGAGCGAAAGTTTAAAAAGAAAAACAATGGATAGGAAGAGAATGTTTCACTTTATGATGAATATAATGAATACATTGAATTTTTAAATCAGAAATTTCATGATCAGCATAAACTGATTGTAGGTGAATTATATTCCAAACTTTCTACTGAACAAGAAAAAATTCTGAATTGCTTTGACTCTCAAATTGATACCAGCCAGACTGTAGATACTTTGAATGTAATATTACATGTGTCTAATATCCATACTTCTAATGCTCCAGCTTTTGGCATACTTCCTATTTCTAGTCATAAGTATCGGTTTCCTATAGAATATTTATTGCATTTATCACATCTTTTGTGGGTCTTCTTAAATAGTAGCATGCATGAAATTATGATTCTCAGTCAAATGATTTCTTGGGTATGATTACATTTGATTAGGTTGTTTCCTCTAATTAGAAGTAGGAGTAAATAGAAGAATAAGATCACTATACGAGCATGTAGATTCTTTTTAGTATGCTGGTTTGTAGCAGTATTTTATCATTTCATAGGTATGTGTTCAAAGTTTGAGAAAGTTGCAGAGATTTGGTAAATGCCTCCATCACCTAATGAATAATGCACAAGGTCTACAAGTTCTTGAATTCTCACAAGGAGGACTTCATCCCCAGGAAGAGCCAGATGTTATAACTAGATATTGTTCTTAGTTTATCTGTTCTTTTTGTCCTAATTTTCAACCATTGGTTTAAAATGATTTTACATTTTATGTTGATTTTAATTTTTTTTGACAATCAGTAATTTTTGTCGGATTTAATGCTTTTAATGGCTGAATTATTTCATTATTTTAGTTTTAAGGTTTGTCTTTTGGGCTTATTAGTTAATATGTATATCTTTAAGCTTTCAAAAAATTATAATAAAAGTTTATTCCAAGTTTTTCTTTATAATCTAACCCTCATTTTTTAGTCCTTTGTCAAATATTTTCATGAGGAGATTCCTGTGGCAGCTCTGTTTTTCATGATTTTGTCATTAACATTGGGAGTAGATTACGAGGTGATG
Organism: Pseudotsuga menziesii; assembly: GCA_001517045.1. Lineage (NCBI taxonomy): Eukaryota > Viridiplantae > Streptophyta > Pinopsida > Pinales > Pinaceae > Pseudotsuga > Pseudotsuga menziesii. The sequence continues at coordinate 68,518 of LPNX010643285.1, forward strand.
GAAATGAATTCTGGAAAAACAAAAGAGGTTTTTGTCCACAACAGACTCATTCATTAAAATGTGTCTTAGTTTTGCAACATCTGTTATCATTTGAGAGATTTGAATTCATCTTTGTGGCCTATTTTCAGGGTTTGAATTATTTAATAATTTCCTATTTTAGTTACAAATTTCCAGCACGTATTTTGATCAATTGAATGGGAATTTTTAAAAACCAAGAGAGGTTTTTGTTCATAACAGAATAGTTTAAGAAAACCTCTCTCATTATTTGCACAAGTGTCCCATCTCAAGAGATATGAAGGCGTATTTAAGACACAAATTTTCAGAAATTCACCAAATTTCCCAGAATTCGATTTGTTATTTTTGGGTTGATTGTCTTCAAATATATTTGAGTTATCATGTAACTGTTTCAAATTTCAACCTAGAAGGTAGTTATGGAACTAATTTACCTTTGTAAAGATAAAATGAAGACAAACATACAGTTTTAGGGTGGGAATTTTCACTCAAGGAGAGGCTTTTGGAGCTTTGATAGTTCAAGTTAGCACTTATAACTCTTATGTAAGTGGACGACTATTATTGATTATATATAAACTGATAAGCCCTTTTACTTGTCATGCTTTTTCATTTCTAATCTAGTTGACTACTCAGTATACAATTTCATTTCTTGTTTAAAGATTTTATTCATGTAAATGCTTGTAGCGTGTGGGTGAAATTAGTATTTCATGTGTAATGTTTATGGCTTATTGGGATGTGTTTAATCCCTAGTTTATCTAACTTGTGCATGATTCAGTTCTGTATTAGATTATGAATGTTTATTACCTCCTTGCTGATGAAGTTTCAAACCAAAACCTTAAACCAAAACCCTATGTTACCACCTAATTTGTACTTAGTGGTTTTTTATCAAGTGAGTCTGGTGAACCGGACAAAGATGATTTGTTCGGACTTCAGAAGAACTTTGGAATTGCTTCTTGGAAGTGCTTGTTGTACTATATCACATGTTCATACCCCGTAGGGGAGTTGTAATAAATGTTTTTAGCATGGTAGTGTCTATAAAAGACTTGGTCTCCTAGACTTACTTGTCAATTCGATCAGCCCAGGGTGTTTTTTCCTTTGGTTATTATTGGTTGTTGAATAAACGACTGATAATTTCTGAGTTTTTCACCAAACTCCTCCAAATTTGGGGTGGTCGAATTGACATTTAGGCTTATTGAGGTTATTAGAGTCTGTGTGTCAATGTATAAACATGCTAGGCATTATGGTCGAGTCATATGAACATGTCTAAGTCCCCCTAGGTTTTAATTTTTTTTAGGTTTTAAAGTTTTTTTAAAGTTTTAATTTTTCTAAAACTTAGGCTATTTTTTGATAGTCTAAATGGAAAAATTGGTTTTTTAATAAAAGTGGGCTCAGAAATTAGTTTCAGCCATGGGGGTGCTCATTTTTCAACTCAGAGCACCCGGTAAACCCATAAACCCACTTTTCATAAGTTTTGAGTGATTTTCCCATCACTCAGGTAAGAAAATCCTAAAAATCAAATATTGATTATTTTCATTAATAAATTAATTAAATAATGGAGAAAATCCAAGTTTCTAAATTAGTGGGATTTGCTTCGATTTGACTGAAATCAGTCTCATCGACTTTGGATTGACTAGAGTTGACCATGCCTTTATTGAAGGAGTTGATATGGGCTAAAGGGGGAGTGCACCACAACATGCATCCTTGGGATTTGTGCCCTCTCTCTCTCCTCCACATGTGTGGGCTCATTTGGATGTGGTATGGTTGATGTTTTAGTTAACCAGTTGATGTGTTAGTTTGATCATCACTCCGATTTCCAATCAGACTCAGTTAGACTCAGATCAGACTCAGTTAGACTCAGATCAAGCTCAACTTGACTCCTCATGCAGCTGTAGTCCCTCTCTCCTTGGGAATTGTGCCCCCTCTGGGATAGGGTTTCAGTTTTTGCTATAAATAAAGCACAGTTTCCTCCTTTCCAAGCTAATTAGAGTTGGATTGAAGAGATGTTTCTATTGTAATGTTGCTATATTTTTTATTGTGAATAAAGAAAAGCTTTGGAGGTTAGATGGTGTAAGGCATTCGGTTGGATGAATATTGTTGCTCATGCTTGAGGTAACCTGTATTTGGTGCATTTTTATTCTTGTTTGATTTGTGAATCTAACCTTGTCAAGATTGCTCCCAATTGAGAGGAAAGAGTATTTAAATAAGTTTATTTCTAGATTCTATTGTTCATATGCATGTAAAGATCAAGATCTAGCATTTTCAATAAGTTTATTATCATGTTGCTCTAGTCTTTTTGTATGTATATCATTAGATCTCACAAATCTCTTTGCAAGTGTTATGTGTGCTAGTTATAGGTTTCTGTGGAGAAGGTATTGAACAAGTTTGTTCCTCATCATCTTCAGTTTTTCATGTTACATAGTCCAACTGCTTCCACCGGGAGCTCTTCGGTTGATCTTCACGGCTACAAACTTGCCTTCTTCTCTTTCTCCTCTTAAAATTTAAAGTCTACTTGGTCACTTGGTTCATAGCTTTGATTTGTTTAGATCTATCATCTTAGAGTTAAATTTAACATAGATATATCTTCTTAAATCTCATAAGCTAGATCCTGTTCTTAAAAAAGGTTTCATAAGCATTCTTGATCTAGCTTTAGGGAAATCGTTTTTTTTGTGTGGCATTTTAAAGAAAAATTGTAGATTGCATGCATTAGATTTATCTTTCATAATTTAAAATATAAATCCAGAAATTGGTGCACATCATATTGGCTGCCCAAAAGGAAAGCCAAGATCCCAAGGAAATCTTCTTTCCTTGGTTCCTTTTTTCACCTTTTTTTTAACTGAGTTGTTTTTGGTTAAAAGCGTGTTGACCCAAAGGTACTTTCAAAGTGATTTTGGGAATATTTTAGTTTAATAATATTTCTGTTTTTTAGCAGGTATAGTAGAAAATAGGAGGAGGTGCTGTCCGAAAAAGACTTTTGGGCCATCCAGAAACCCCCAGGGGTCTCCCCATTTTCCAAAATATTTAATTTTTGCTCTTTATAAGCTCTTGGGTTCATTTTGTATAAGAACCAAGAGGAATTATATTATTTTTCTGATATTGTAACCACTGGTAATAAAAAATAATTTTGAATAGGCTCTTTTGAGCCCATTCCCCATCCCCCTTGGGGGGATTCACATCATTTTTTCCTTTTTTTCTTTTTCTTATTTTTTGTTCTAGATTAGTTTTATTTATGAAAAATAGTGTACTTTGATTAATTTCATCATATATTCCATATTATAAATTCAAAGTAACTTTAATACTTACCCCATGAATCTCAATTGAACCGAAAGGTGAAAGAGGATCATGGTAGATTTAATTAGAGAAACTGTGGTTTGTTTTAATTTTGTTGCTTCATTATTCACTATTAATTTTTGCAAGCAATCAATAAAAATAAACCCCCTCCTTGATTCCCTGATTGAGGTCCACTTGGACCGAAAGAGGTTCCTGGAGAGTTTTCTTTCTAATAAAAATACATCGATTAAAATTTACTAAAAATTACAAAGACTCTAATGTGTATGGTCTCCGTTTTGGCTGCAGTTCGTTTAATCCATCAAGATACATCAAAAGAAACATGAGTGACTAGATTAATTAGGTTTCACTTTCCCCAATTAACCACCATTAGGCGAAAATCCGACGCCTCGAACGAATCGTAAGCGATGGAAAAATACTTAAAGGAGTGGGAACAATTGGAAAGTGACCTCGAGGTGAAGATCTCTGTTACACCCTAACGGGTGTATTATGAACACAGTCTCCGATAATCCATCCAACCCACAACCACTTTGCAGGTAGCCGTGAAGGTTTTATTTTTGGACATACTCCAAGTACCCTTCGAGTATATCTGGAGTCCCCCCTCGCCTAATTTAATCCACTCATTTTTCATATTAACTTAAAACGTACCAAGAGACAATTGAAAAACATTCACATTTAATCATTCCATACCTCCATTTTAAGGCATTGGTTATTTGTTTACTTCTTTCAATATATATATTGTGTGTTAGCATTATGCTTACTTGTGTTTATTTTTCATCTTGTTATTTGTGGTTCTCAATTGTTAATTTCGAAATCCTAAGCAACTAATTCAATTTTATACCATCATACTAAAGTAATTAACCTTAGTAACTTAATAGGGTCTACCCTCCTTGGCTTCTCTAGGATTTGAGCCTAAATGGAGGAGTCAAGAACAAGGTGACAACCTTGACTCCAGGATTGCCCCCAAGGACACACCGAGTGGCTTGAATATTTCTACCATGTCCCCCCTAAGTGTGTGAAAGGTGGCAACAATTTTTGGCACCGTTGTTGAGGATAAATCTTTTTATTCCTGAGTACGACTTAGCTTAAATTTTTTCTAAACAACTGAAAAGATAAAAAAAAATTGATTGATCTTGTCTTTAAAAAACATAAAAATTAAAACTCAATCCATCTGGTGACTCCACTGTCTAACATCCTTCCAAGAATTTCTACCCGAAGAAACCGCTAGCAATTATTCAATCCTCTCCCTGATCCCAAAAGGTTTATTAGAGAAAGATTGAATAGGTAGACTTCTCATAGAAACCTTGAATATTTAGGAGACTAATCCCTCTCAAATATCCATCACATATTTATAGAGAGTCATATTCACCAATCTCAAGAAATGATGAAATTCTTTAAACTCCTTGACTTTTCTCAGATAGCAATTGCTCCCCATGCCATTCCAAATGATGCTATCAAGAAGCTCCCCATATTTTAGGGCAATAATGCCATCACTACCAAGTCTCACCTTCGAAAGTTTGAAAAGCACTTGGTCAGTTATTGCAATGATGCTGCCCATGACCATGACGATGTCAAAATGAAGCTCTTTTCTTTATCTTTAGAAGATGATGTTGGAGAATGGTACCTCAACTTAGATGATGATTCATATAAAACTATTAGTGAAATCCAATATGGTTTTAGGAAGAAATGGGGAGAAAAGAAGGAACCAAGACATCTACTTGCTGCCCTTCATAGCATAAAGAAGACGGAGAATGAAACCATGGATGAATTTAACACTAAATTCAGGCGTGTGGTTAGAGACCTTCCTAGAGACATCAAGAAAAAAGATGCCTCTATCCTCATATCCTACATTGAAGCCTTCACTGGTGACTCAAGGTACTAGTTGAGAGATAAAGAACCGACAGATCTAAAAACTTCCCAGGAATTGGCCGAAAAAATAGAAAAGAATATGCAATCTTTAGGCAAGTCCAACATTCCAGGTTACACTAGGGGAAACACTTCCTATAACAAAGAGACCAAGGGTAAACCTATTGAATCAGAATAAAAGGGAACTTCTAAAGATCCCATGGAAAAGGTGGTGGACATGATAAAAAAATTGGTTACTAGTCAAAACCAACAAATGGCCAATCATGATGCACAATTGAATCACATGCATAATAGATTGATCACAATGAAAAGGAAAAATGGACCTAGGAACTTTTAACCCAAGCAAAATCATATGTATCAAAAAAAATCCCCTCAGCAAGATCCTAGGATTCCAAACCAGTTAGACTCAGCTAACATGGTAGAAGAAATACCTCAATGGTGTAGACCTTGTGAACAATTCCACCAAGAAAGAACTTGTTATGTTGCAAATAAAGTCATGGAACATGGACTTCCCAAGGTCATTAGTCAGGAAACAACTTCAAGTGATCCTGATCATGTATACATGGTAGGCCAGGCCTACCCTTTGTCAAACCAACATTGAAAGCAAGCCACATATTACAGTTATGAGAAGGACCTCATTTCCAACTTCTATGGTGAAATGCCTACTCCAGAAAAAATTCAGGAAATGAAGAAGGTTAGATTCAAGGGTGCAGTTTATCAAAGAAAGGAGAAGTCTTCACCAGCTAAACAGTACAAACCTAAGGTAACCACTCCTCCTCTCCCAGATCTCTGTGTTATTCCAAAATCAAAGATTGACATGGGAGAATGTTTAAGTAGTGTTAAGGTTTCTGCTTATGCAACTAATATCCTTAAAATTCCTAGTCAAAAAGAAAAGTTGTTAAAAGACTTAGAGGATAGTCAAAATAAAACTCATGATGTTGTCAAAGAGGACCCTCTCCCTAATAATAATGCTATATTTGAAGCCGAACACATTGAACCTATGGATATGCATTTAGTCCTCAACAATGTTGATCCAAAAAGAGAAGACCACCCGCCTTTTTATGTCTCTCTCTTAGTTGATAACCTTCTCCTTCATAACTGCATGTTATATTAAGGTGTTTCATCAAATGTCATGACAAGAAATGTAATGGAACAACTAAATCTAAGGATCACCTGACCCTACCACAATGTTTGTGCAATGGATGCAAGAGAAGTTGAAGTGGTAGGGATAATTTTAAATCTACATGTTAAGTTGGCCAACTAGCTATTGGGCCACAGAATTGTCCATTTTTCCATCACTTATCAACATATATTTCATCCATTTTCTTCCCATTATCACCTATTTATCATATCATTTTCCATCCATTTGTTGTAACTGTGCGTAAAATAGCATACTACTTCCATTGATGTTTAAAGTGGTTAATAATGATTATTTTCCTTTATCTTTGATGAATTGAAGACTATTATGCATAATTTTACTAATGATGGTTTGTGGAGTGATTTGTCACGTACAGGACTCTCACAACTAGCTATTACAGAATTAACCGAAAATGCATGCCACATAAGAACACCTTGATTCACGTCTCTATTTGCAGGTAAATGGAAATGAATCTTGAAAATCCGAGACATGGGTTTTGTGCATAACAGCCTCATTTACCTGAAACTCTAGGAAATTGCCATAGAAAGTCACTATTTTCGATATACAGGTGGTTATTCGAGAGGGTATTTTCTATATTTACTAATGTGGCCAGTTCCAAAGTTGTTAGCAGTTACAACCGTGTTTCAGCTGTTATAGATCACAAATTGGGGATTGAGTTCCTCATTTCCATGAGATAATTTTATGTATAAATATGTAATCAATCTCATTGAGAGGAGGAAGAGATAAATAAATGTCATGCTATAGGATTTGATCCAGATCTATTATAATCATTCCATTCTGATAATACATGCTGGCAATTTCTTAGTTCTGGAGTTGTAGACTTTCATTGTGGAGATCTAGCTCTTCTTAGTGGAAGAAGGGCCCTCTTCCCTGAGCAGATGCTGGTAGTGTTGATTGTCGGTGTTTTATTTTGTAGATGTGTTTATTTGTTACTTCATTCTTTCATTCATTAGATTTATCATAGTTTTTTTTATTATTTAGTTCATGCTTTCATTAGATTTATCATAGTTGTTTTCATGTTAATTCATCTTAATAGATCATTGGCCAACATAGCATTTCTTCCAGGTTTATGTAGTTAGATATTTCTTTGTAAGAGTTGATTTTTATTTCCATGTTTGAACTGTGATTAGTCTTATGGTGTGATTTTATGGATAGGATTAGGGTTTGATTTATTTTCAAGAGGGTGTGATCTAGTTTACAAAGAGTTTCAATTTCATACCAATAGATAACAGTGTCAGGTATAAATTGTGCTTGTATAGATCTTGCATGATAGCTTTGAAATAAAATACTTCCTCGGGTTGACAATTTATGTTTAGCACTCTGCACATTAAGTTTTAATTAACTAGCCCACTATATGCACGGGAGAGTGACCATGTGATCATAAGCTAGGTTTTTTTTTTAAGAATGTTTTGGAATTGTTGACTATTTGAGCAAAATGCTTAAATAAATTTTCTCTTCAATGTTCAAAATTTAATTTGTCTCTATTTGTTACAAAAAAAAAACTTTCCTGAAAAAAAAATTACAGTAATTAGGGAAGGTGAATGAAGGATGTTGATGTAATTGTAAATTCGGAATGTATTCACTTGTATATCTTATGTATTATACCCCTATATTTATTTCAGGATGTGTTTGTAATGTAATTGAGTCATGTCATGCCCCGATGTTCCGATTGGGAGTTTTGATAATGCGTACAACTCATGTCAAGTCGTTGTGGGTAACCCTCCTATTTGTCAAGGGTTAAAGTCCCCACAATTGTGGGGCCCTAGGGTTATTAGAATATATTAGAGAAGTCGACCCTAGATGAGTTATTGTAATTCAAGGTAATAGTCCCCACCATCTAAGTCAAGGTTAACCCTCCTTGTTGAGTAGAGGGCAAAGTCCCCACAAGTTGTGGGGCACTAGGGTTATTAGACACTCCTAGAGATGTCGGCTCTAGTAAGTAATTGTTAAGTGAGGCCGACATGTTGGAATGGGTTTCAAGTGAACGAAAGAATATAAATAGAGAGTGAGCCTCTCTATTTATCACACACACACTCACTCATTGGGGTGCATGAGTGAGAGAGGAGAAGCTCTCTTAGTGAGAGAGAGAGAGACATAAGCTGTGGAGATCATCTTTATGTTTTTAGGTTTTACTGCTGCCATTGGTGCTCATTCTATCTTTGAGGAAGTTGTGGGGTTTTCTCCTTTATGGTTTCCCAGAGGAAAATTCTTTGTGTCTCTTGTCTCTTGTGTTTTATTTCTATGCATCTTATTCTCTTAGTTAAAGATCCTAAGATCATAATGTTAGCTTAGAATGATAGAAATATAACATGGTATTAGAGATAACCTGAGAAGAAGACATTATGCAGCTATAGAATCTATGGCTTCTTACTTTTTGGGTCTCTCTCCACAATCCATCAACAAAAGTATCCTAGGATGACTCTCCATTGAAGGGCGCATCTTTCTGTCGAAGCGGAATTCGATTCCGAGCATTTTGAATTTTGGTGCGGGAAATTAGGGTTTCTTATAGAAGAGGAATTTTTGAGTGATCCTAGAATAGGATTTATCTCCTCATAAAAATCGAATTTTAGAGACCTGGATCAATATTTTTGGTTGGGTGAAACTCCAGGAAAGTCAAACCCTAGTTTGACCTCGAGTTGGAAAAACCCTAAAATACTAAAACTGCTAAGTTTTGGTACATTCACTATATCTCAGGATTGGAGAAGGATCAAGAGCTTAAAATTACAGAGTCCAAAGCTAAAATCCTGATGTCCATTGTGCCTAAAATTAATCCTTATATTAGTTATATTCTTGGATATATGATCCCTCCAAGTTAGGGTTCCATCCTCTTCCAGAATTCATCCCTAAATAGGGCACCTAGGGAGAATTGCTATATCTCGGGCTACATAGATCCAAATGAGGTTTATAAAGATGTTATAGAAATGGAACATATTGTAATTTTTGTGGTCCAAGTTTTAGATTCAGAATATGAACCAGTGACATGTGGCAGTCCGTACAACTTTGTTGTTCTGAACAGTCCTGTAACATGTCACCTTGGGAAAATGATAATAAGTCCCAATTGGTGAAACCAATTCTAATGAAAAATATGGTGTTGGAATAGTGACATGCAATGCTACCTCAAGCAATTTTTTTGACTCATAGGAGTAGTAAATTTGGAGATACCACAAAAACAGTAACGGGCATTTCTGCAGAAGAAATTGGAAAACTAGGGCTTCCTGTTCCGGGAGCTTCCCTCCACTGTTTTCAGAAAAGGAGTACATTGGATAGATCCATTTGAAGAGATATATATTTCTATAAAATTAGATCTGAAAGATTTCAAGCTTTGAAGATTAGGGTTTCTCTAACAAACCCTAGATCAGCCAGCTCCAGAACCTGGATAGACACCTCAAATTGGTAAGATCTAATCTTTAGATATTTTCATTTGTGGTTCTCATTTCAAAGTGATCTATCACATCAGCTTGATGATAAGGTTGGTGAAGTTGACAACTTCCAAGCATGGAAGTATATGATCTCTCTAAATAAAATGAATTGGACAACTACATGAGTAGAGAAGTTCCAGTTCTAGAGGGAGATGAGGCTCAAAGCCTTACACAAGAAGAACTTGGTAAAGGCCAAGAAGATCATTTTTTATTCAATCACGAATCAACTTGTACCACAAGTGTCTTCCCTAAAGACACCAGAGATGTTTGATTTCTTGACCAAGATATTTGAAGGGAAGAATATAAATCAGAATATGACTTTGAAGAATGTGAATATCCAGAACAAAGTCATACTTTAAAAGGGTCTCTCAAATACAAGAACAACTTGTAGTAGTAGAAGAAGAAGTGGAGAATGCAGAAGTGGTGATAGCCACCTTGAATGGCCTCCCAGGATCATGGGATTCATTCATTCGAGGAATGTATGCCAGAAGGAAGTGATTACTTTCAGTAGACTTTGGGAAGAATAAGAAGCTCGACTCATAAGAAGAGAAGAGAAGATGGGAGCGACTAAAGATTAAGCTCTCACCGTCCAAAGAATATCGCTGAAGCAATGAGGAATATGAAGATCTCATCTCTTGAAGAACCTCTTATCCACCTTAGAATTTGGATAAGAAATGATGAATGAAGAGGATGATGAAGCTGAAGGCTCAAGAAGGAGTCTACCTATGAAACAAATAAAGATAAGTATTCAATTGTCATTTCATGATATTGTTTTTGTTATGCATTTGTTTATATTCAATTGATGTATTATGCATGATAGAATGTCTACATTAATGATAGTATACTACTAATATACATGTGATGGGTAAGTAGCTCATGGTGCTATACAACTCTCCATTGCTACTTATCTAGAATGAAACCTCTTTGCTGACATATTGGATTAGTGCACAATCTCAATGTTGTCCTGGTAGATATGGAAGGGAGTCTAGAAAGTTTTCGTGAGATATGGATGGATGTTGTATTGGCTAAAGTAGTTGCATGATCATATATTTATGCATAAGAATTTTTCATTATGAATATACCTTATGAAATGTTTCTAACCATACAACTGCATTTGACTTGTAGGAAAGATCACATACATAATCACCTACAAGCAAAGAAGAATGAGACTTGTTCTAAAGAACAAGTGACGACAGTTCAAGATGAAGAATAATAAAGATGAATGCAACGACATTATTGATGTAGAACCTTCCAGACATGAAGAAGTAACCAAGAAGAAAGGTTCAAGAAGAATCATGTCTAGAATTCTATATCGATACATGAACAGAATTTCGTAGTTCCATCATACAGTAGATGGAAACATCATGGGATACAAAGAAAGATTCATAGCATGAGGCATAGACTATGAAGAGACATTTTTGAGCCACTAGAGATACACATGATAGGAAGAATCATGTGTGCAAATGAAAGAAGGCCTTGCACGAGATCAAAAGACACCCATGGGAGAACACATACATGAGGAGCTTGATGAAGACCTGAAACTTTGCTACAAGGTTGAAGATAAAAGTTCAATATAGAGGATCTTGGTATCCAATGATCCTAGATGGATACTAATAGCAGAGGAAGCTACTTGTCACTCCAGTTCAGAATGTTTCAGTGCATAGAGCATGAAAGACAGAGGGAGAATGATGCTCTGCTTCAGAGGCAGTGACTGCAGAAGATCCTGAGGTTCGACATGGTATGATAGGATGGATAGATTACTGATGACTCTAGGCTTTACTGAGAGTAAAGCGGATTCCAACCTTTGCTTCAAGGTTGAAGGCAAAAGACCAGTGATGCTCCTATTATGTGTTGATGCACTATTTTCTAGGCATGGAGGCATGGACAAGGGAAGTATGTAGTAGATATACTGAAGAGGTTCAAGATGATGGACTGCAAGGCCATGACCAAACCTATGGCATTGAACATGAAGCTATTGAGTGATGCTTCATCAGAGTCATTTGATGCCACGACGTATCATCAGATGAGTTGTTCCTTGATGTACCTGATGAATACGAGACCAAATATTTGCTTTGCTGTGAACACATTGAGACATGTTCAACTGATGGTTGCAAAGCATGCAGTGAGGTACCTGAAGGGTATAGTTGAGTATGGGATCAAGTGTGATCTCTTGGTTTGGCAGGATGGAGTCCTGCATGGCGCTGAGTACAGCTGAGGCAAAAGATGTTGCCACTTGCTATTTGGGAGGTAGTATGTTTCTTTTACTACTATTTGATTTGGTTGATCTAACTTGCATTTTTGTATGATGCAGAGAGGAGAAATGATATAGATAGAGATCTCTTGAAAGAAGGATTTCTAGCATAGATGATGGGACAGGTTGCCCTCGGATGTAATCGGTCCTGGTGAAGATCGCAGGTCATCCTTGGACGTAATCAGCCCTGATGTGATTCTATGCTAGAAATGGCCAAAGTGAAGTTTGAGTACTTCAGAGAGAATCTTGGTGTTCTAGAGATTGAGGTTCCCTCTAAGGGGAAATGATGAGACCTAGAGCCATTCTGACATGGGAGAGGATTAGGTTCCTTCCATGGTCAGATGTAAGGGCTGAGCCATTCTGTCATGGTGAGAGGATTTAGGTTCCTTCCATGTTAGATATGAGTGCTGAGCCATTCTAATATGACTATAGGATTGGTTCCTACATGATCAGATATAAGGATTATTTCCATTCTGGGAATGGAGGTGCCTGGTCAGTTACCAGGAAAAATCAGTCTAGGACTGAGAAGCCATTCTGATGTGAGAGAGGGATGTTTTCTCACTTGATCAGATGTAAGGGCTGAACCATTCTGTCATGGCTAAAGGATTAGGTTCCTCCCATGTTAGATGTGAGTGTTGGCCATTCTGACGAGTAGGTTAGATTTAAGGGAAACTGCCATTCTCTGGGATAATGGAGGCACCTAATCAGTTACCAGGTAGCTCAGTCTAGGAATGGGGTCCATTCTGATGCGATGGTAGGATTAGTTCCTACATGATTAGATGTGAGTGCATGCCCTTTTGATGCGATGTGTTTACACATGGTCAAATGTAAGTGCAGAGCCTTTCTGACATGATGAGGCTGGATATAAATGCTGAGCCATTCTGGCGTGATGTGTTTACACATGGTCATATGTGAGTGCTGGGCCTTTCTGACAAGATGAGGTCAGATGTGAGTGTTAGGCATGCCTTTCTTATAAGATGAGGTCAGATGTAAGAGTTAGGTAGGCCATTCTGACTTAAGTGTCAGATATAAGCGCTGAAGAAGACCTCCATGGAGGCTAGGCCTACAACCAACATGAAAAAGGGCTAGCTCTGTAGAAATTCCTGTGACGAGAAGAATGAAGAGATAATACCATTTGATTGAGATAGAAAAAGTAGTAATGTTGATGATGATTCAGTGATGATCCAGCTTTGATGATGATCTAGATCAAGTGATGATCTAGACTTGATGATGATCCAGTAGTGACGATCTAGATCACGTGATGATCTAGACTTGATGATGATCTAGCAATGATGATCTAGATCAAGTGATGATCTAGACTTGATGATGATCCAGTAGTGACGATCTATATCAAGTGATGATCTAGACTTGATGATGATCCAGCAGTGACGATCTAGATCAAGTGATGATGTAGACTTGATGATGATCCAGTAGTGACGATCTAGATCAAGTGATGATCTAGACTTAATGATGATCCAACAGTGATGATGATCCAGATCGAGTGATGATCTAGATCCAGTGATAATGATCCATATTGAGTGATGATCTAGATCCAATGATGATGATCCAGATCCATATGAAGATGACTTGAAGATGAAGATGACTTGAAGATGACGAGAACTCGATGATGATCTAGATCCAGATGAAGATGACTTGAAGATGAAGATGACTTAAAGATGAAGATGACAAGAACTCAATGATGATCCAGATGATACATAGAAGAAGACTTTTGCTGATAAATTGTGTCGAGAGAATACCTTCTTAGTTAAGAGGGAGTGTTGATGTAATTGTAACTTCAGAATGTATTCACGTGTATATCTTATGTATTATACCCCGATGTTTATTCCGAGATATGTTTGTAATGCAATTGAGTCATGTCATGCCCTGATTTTCTGATTGGGAGTTTCTATAATGTGTACAAGTCATGTCAAGTCATTGTGGGTAACCCTCCTATTTGTCAAGGGTTAAAGTCCCCGCAGTTGTGGGGCCTTAGGGTTATTAGACTATCCTAGAGAAGTCAACCCTAGCTGAGTTATTGTAAGTTAGGGCAATAGTCCCCACCATCTAAGTCAAGGTTAAACTTTCTTGTTGATCAGAGGGAAAAGTCCCCACAAGTTGTGGGGAACTAGGGTTATTAGACACTCCTAGAGATGTCAGCTCTAGTAAGTAATTGTTAAGTGAGGCCGACATGTTGGAGTGCATTTCAAGTGAATGAAATAATATAAATAGAGAGTAAGCCTCTCTATTTATCACACACACACTCACTCATTGGGGTGCATGAGTGAGAGAGGAGAAGATCTCTCAGTGAGAGAGAGAGAGATAGAAGCTGTGGAGATCATCTTTATGTTTTCGGGTTTTACTAATACCATTGGTTCTGATTCTATCTCTGAGGAAGTTGCAGGGTTTTCTCCTTTATGGTTTCCCCGAGGAAAATTCTTTATGTCTCTTTTCTCTTGTGTTTTATTGTTGTGCATGTTATTCTCTTAGTTAAAGATCCCAAGATCATAATGCTAGCTTAGAATGATAAAAATATAACAAAGGATGCATAGAAAAATGAGCCAACGATTATGGAACCCTTCAAGATTGAACTTTGGCATGAATTTGTTAGCTGCAACACCTAGCTGTGACAGTGAGCTGGAAGACCCAGCTATGAATGTCTTGTAGGTGAAAATTTATGAGTTTGAGACATGGGTGTATTGCAAATCATGGCATGTATTTGGTTTTTATTTATATATAACACATCCATAAAAATACACATGCTTTATTTCAACATTATGTCATTTTTTAAGAGTTGCAACTGCGGCTGCAACAGACTGTGAAAGTCAATCTAGGTGCTCAATGCTTGGAAATTTTTGTATGGGTGTGTGATATATTTAAATTTACATCATTAAAAAAATTCACACCTATTCTAGTCACTTTTGGGGGGTCAAATTTCATTTATTAAATTTTTGGTGGCATTTTGGCTTGAAAATTTTACTAAAATGCAGTCGGGACAGTCCATTTTTGGGAGACCAAATGGACTTATTTTTAAAACCTGTTTACATCTCAAGTATCCCTTTGAAACTGGTTTCCAAAACAATTTGAATTTTTAATATTGGGTATCAAACAGAAAATTTATGGCCAAAATACTAACGGGGTGTCAAGCAGGAAGCTTAGGAACAGAGATGGGACAGTCAATTTTTGGATGCCTTATTGGACATATCTTGAAAACCTGTTTCATTGGCATATTCCCCTATGAATATAGTTTACAACGCAATTTTAATAACTCCATTCCAATATCATATGCAAATTGTATGAAAAAAATACCGAATGCATATCACAAATCATCATTCCTAAAACTCTGTTTCCTGGACAGTTCATTGGCTTATTTGACCCATCAATTCTTACTGGATTCAAAACATATTTCTAATGGAGATACCTACATGAATCTAATTTCATCTCCAATTGGAATCACATCAATCCATTATGAAACGAAAAATTTAATCCTAAAACCGTGACTGTTGGTCCAGTCCAGAATTCAAAAAACACCTTGTCATGCAGGCTGTTACTGAGTGATTTGGAACATCATTACATAGAATTTAAAAAAATCATTTCTAAGGGAATATACCTATGAATTTACTTTCATTTGGATTTGGAATCACTCAAATTGAACAAGGAACAAATAATCTATGATCATAATACTGTTGGCGAGTCTAGATGGACATTGCTCTCCCGTAGGTATAAAATGGATTTTGCTTTGTTCATTTTTCTTTGGATTTGTTTTATAAGTAATTACTTGTTGTTTTTTTTCATAAGTGTTGGGTGAAGAGAGACCAATCATCTCTCTTCTTCCATCATCTCATGTTTTATTGCAGAAAAGTGCTAGGTTTTTGTAGGTTCTTGGAAGAAAAAGGTCAATACATGCATGAGTGACTCTTGAAGACTTTTTCTCAATTTGCAAATGGATTGAGCACATAAAAAATGGATAGATTGATGTGAAAACCAAACCAATGTTCCATAAGTCAAGTCCCATTTCTACATGCAAAGAATCATTTACCAATTGTTGCCAGAAAGAAACCTCTCAAGAAGCCAATTGCACTATGGTAGATTCATTCACCCTCCTAATTTCAAAACCCTAAAAATCCATTCATGTTGAAGTCCCATTTTCCATTGCTTATTTAGTCACCTTAACAGTTTTATTTTCCATCACTAATACATCATGACTTCACATATACTTTCCACTTTTGAGTTTCATGTTGGTTCTATTTTACACTATGATTCTTCACAAACATTTATTTTGTACTCGTATTGGATGTTGTGGAATTCATTAAGGTCCACCTTCCAATGGTCTTGTCCCATCGACTCCAACACATAATATGGGATCGAGATTAGAGTTTTTATAGTGCCCTGGTATCTGCATGAATCAATGGCAGATTTTCTTGTTGTTAATCATGGGGATTCATCAATGCTTCTTGATTGACAAATATTGCAAGTGACTCGACTCCAGCACATCCATTCGTACTTAATATGCACTAATATAATTTAGAGTTCACTGCCATCAAAGATGAGTTGCTTCACATTGGTTAATAGCATAAATTAATGGCCGGTAATCCAATGATTTCTTTCCATGTTCGACTTCAGCACATTCATTCACATGGTAAGAATTGTACCTCGGTTTGTAGCAGTTGAAGATTATGTGATATAATGGTTTCAACAATGACTTGCAGCATCATTTGTTTCATTAGTTTTGCAATTACTTTCCATTTTCATTCCAACAGTTGATTTTCAGAAAAAGGGAAGGAGCTTTATGCTTTTGTGGTAGAATTCCTCCTCATCAATTGTCTCAACAGTTATTCTTACATGAAACCAACAAAACATCATTTCAGATCAGATTCAACCTCATTCAGTTTCAGGTCTCATATACATCTTTCTTAGCAACAGTTTGGCCTACATCAGCTCCAGCAGCATCGGTACATTCATGTCAACCAAGGCTTCCATGGAGGTAATACTTGAGGTAAAATAACATGAGTTTTTGATTTATTAAAGATTTAGGGAAATGTCATGAAGAACCACTAAGAATTATCCATTTCCATTTTCTATATAGAATAGAGCTACGACGCCGTAGCACATTTCCAGGTACAGAGCAAAGTCGGAAACCATGACTTTTAAGATAGAGAAGTCAAGGAAGATGACAGTACCTGAGCGGCCGAGAAGAGAGAGCTCACCCACTGCATTGAAGGCAGCGGCGGAGACAGGAGGGCTCAACGACCCTCATAAAAGAAAAGGAGCAATGAGGCTGAAGCATTGAAGACGAAGGACAAAAAAAAGGAAGCGGTGCACAGTACCCATGATCAGCGCTGGGAAGCATGGAAGAATACAGAGAGTTGTGGTGTGACGGAAAGCGGCTACCTCAAGTACAGATATGGCCAACTATCACTAATTAGGGTTTGGGTTACTGTTGGGACAGGCCCATAGTGTTGTAATGGAAAGACCTTCGGGCTGCCTATAAAAGGATACATTTTGTATTGTAAAAGGTTGGCATTTTGGGCATTTTAGGCCATCCAGCTAGTCGGATAACATATAGTTAGCCATTGAGTCTGTTAGCTCATAGTTATCTTGTATTGTAATGGAGTTGAGCTCTAGTTCTGTTATTAGCGGTAGCAATCTTACTATAACCAGTATCTGGCTTAGAGAGCATGCATGTAACGATCTGCAGGGATCGACAGAGAGGGAAGAGTATATTGTAGGAGAGCAATATAGAGAGAGAAAGAGATCTAAGAGAGAAGATCTAGAGCTACATATGCAGTGCAGCAGAACTGTGTTTTACCTTCCCCTGAGTTATAATGAAAACACAGTTCTGTGGACGTAACTTCCATCCTGGAGGTGAACCACGTTAAAATCGAGTGTTATGTGATTGGATTATGTGTTATGTTTACTTGTGTATTTATCAGTCATTTCATGCACTTTGCTTACAATTTAATGAATGAATGTGTTAATCAGTTACAGCAATATAGAAGGATAAACATAATTTAAAGTCGTTGGCATGTTGTATGTGGGTTCGTTTATGCTTTGCTTGAAATAGTCACTAGCCGTAGTATTAAACAACCTGGTATGTTGAGCCTTGTGAGTCGACACGAACAATGCTAAGGGCGCTGAGCCACGGGAGTAGGTTATCGCAAGAAGGCGATACCGCACCGGTAGAGGAGCTGCGGTGCACGATACCGTAGGTTAAGGGCTTAGCATTGGGAGGAAGTTACGTGTCACTTGGTGAGAAGTGATGCGATAAGGCTGGGGTTATCGCGAGGCAGTGAAAGTGCACGATGTGGAATGGGACTGCACGACAATAGTAGAAGGGATATCTCATGGCTAGAAGAGCTGCGAGATGAGGAGATCGCGCGATACAAGCAGAGGAGTCACGCGATGCGTAGAGAAAGAGACCTCACAGCTAGAAGAGCTACGAGTCGCAAGTAGGATCGCCATAGAACCTGGTCCAAGACACTTGAGTCCTTGGCCAACCCATTAGAATCACTTCGGGTGAGACTTCAGGCCGCTTCGCGGTCTATTACCGAAAGGGCCAGTGAGCTAGGGGTGTTTTTGGTTGATTATAGTAAACCTGGGTCTGCCCATGATAGCCAGCAAATGGTTCCATTGCCGGCTTTGAACAAACAGAGCGCTGATGTTCTGGTGGCGTCCTATGAGAGACAAACTCAACGAGTGGGTTAGACCTGAAAGAGTTTGCTGAACGAGAGAACAGGAGTCCTAAACTGAACACAAAGGCCTGGTTTCAAAAACATATCATTACAGACATCCATGTGATATTTTTTTCGACCTTTGGAAACGAGCTTTATGACTGGTTAGCAAAACTCACTGATACCGACATATTCAAAAAGAAAAGAGATGTTGTCTGGACACCAGAGCTGATTCAGACCGTGGAGAACCTTGATAATCCCCTCACGAGGGCAGTAGAATTCTGGCTTGCGAGTGTGCTAGGAGGCTTTGTCACAGAGTTTGCAGTTGACCAGACGAAAAGCTTCAGCGAGGCTGAGCACTACTTCTTCAAAAGATATCGTGGTAAGTACGTAAGATCTTTAAAATTTTCCATTAAGATGCTATTACATGAAAAAGGAACAATGGATCTAGTTTCAGGTGAGTAAATAGAGATAGTAATGTCCCAAGAGTTTGAAAGTGATTTTGATGACATTGGATGAACACGTAGTGGAAAGAAGTATCAAGTAGATTTTAGATCTCCAATATTTGAAGACAGTCCAGATAATACTAGACAGCAGATTCCTAGTACTACAAAAGGTTTAGAGGGGGGTATCCCTTACCACCCTTATACCCCATAGAAACAGACCGGGACTCAGAACAATCCCATAGGAACCCCATCTAGTAGCTCACAGACAGTACCTACCATCGCTACATCACCTCCACCTACACCATCGAGTGGTATTAACATAGTAAATCAACATCCACCATGAAGAAATAGAATGGGGGATGATATGAAGCTACCTATATTTAAGGGAACAGGAGCAGAAGACCCAGAGCAACATTGGTTTCTATGTGAAGCCATGTGGACCATTAAAAGAATCAATGACGATAACCTTAAACTTGTACAGTTGGTCACCACACTCAGAGATCGTGCTTTAACATGGTATATCAAGTATACCACAGTACCCAAAACACTTTCCCAGGTCAAGACTACCATGATTAAAGATTTTAAGAAACCTAATTCTGAGTCACAGTGTATTACAGAACTCAAAGAAATCAAGCAGCTACCTACAGAGTCGGTGTGGGACTTTGATCAGAAATTCAAAGCCCTTATCGACCAAGTCAGTTTTGAGTTCGTGTCGGAGCAGCATAAGGAATGGTTTATCGCAGCGCTGCTCCCTCACATCAGACTACCATTAATGCAGCAGAAACTCCAGATGTAGGATGACGCATTGGAGATGGAAATGAAACTAGAGGCTTCACCTCCAGCTGAGAGCAGTACAGGCATGGCAACTTTACAAAATCAATTGGCTAATCTTACATTACAGTTGCATTAGCTGAAGAAAGGGAAAGAAGTTGCGCAAGACATATGGTGCATAAAATGTAAAGCACAAGGCCATAGTAAATACAATTGTCCGGTCTTTGTAGAATATATAGCAACAGGGGCTCCTAACCCCTTACCATAGACCCATGGACCGTGGTGTGAAATATGTAAAACACAAGGACATCTACCTCACCAGTGCCCCTTACTTCAGAAGTAGGTGCAGACACCTAAGAACCTATACTGCGTCTTCTGCAAGTCGGTGGGCCATGATGAACACGATTGCAGATCCTATGATATGATGGTTGGAGCAAAGCAAGACTTGTACAGAGTCCAATCGGAAACACAGGGTCCAGTAGCAGGACCACAGCAGGATCCAGCTTATGGTGGCTGTGGAGGAGGATTCAGAGGACGAGGCCGTGGAGGAGGCTTTGCACAAGGAGAAGGTTTTGGCCATGGTCATAGCCCAGTTACTTGTTATAACTGTGGAGTTGTAGGACACTATGCTAGGGACTGTCAGAGCCCCACTACCACATGTAATTATTGTAAATATTATGAACACACTATTGAGGAATGTCCTACCTTGATAGCTAAGATCAGAGAACCTAAGCCAGCAGCACACCAGAACATCCAGCTTATTGCTGCTGAGCAGGCGGAGCTAGAACCAAGCGTCAATATTGTGACTCGTAGCGGTGTTTCTACCAGTGGGACATCGTAGGAAATAGGGAAGAACACAGAACAGGGGTGGGTGCACAGAGCTCCTTACAAAGCAACACCACTCGACCTGCAAAAGAACAAACAAACATTTCAAGAAGCTAAGGCCTTCTTTGATGGCCATACACAATCAAGATCGCAGGTACCACCGTCTAGGGGCGTACCGCAGCAAGCACCTTGTGGCGATAGCCTTGTATAGACATCGCAGGCTACCACATCTGGAAGATGCGATGAGGAGGAGATGGTAGGAAGCGTATACTCCTTCCTGCAGAGTTGTCTAAAACTAGTAAGAAATGAGCAAGCTATCACAGAACTCCAGTGCATAGTCGATCAGTGTCAGCCATCCTCTTCCGTGAGCAGTACACAGTGTGTTGTTCATAATATTTCAGGACATACAAGAACAGGGAGGGAGATACGACTCACAGCTCAAATTGGAGAGTTTGAAATGGATGAGGTCATCCTAGATCTAGGATCAGATGTAAACGTTCTAATTAAGCAGACATGGGAACAGATGGGTAGCCCTACGTTAACCAGATCGCCTATCCATCTGAGATTAGCTAATCAGCAACGGGTAACACCCCTGGGTCGGTTACCGCAAGTACCAGTTGATATTGACGGAGTTCGCAGGTTTGTAGACTTTGAAGTTATAGAAATCATTGGCGATAGTAAACCCTACTCAGCACTACTAGGAATTGATTGGGTGATCGGTAACATGGCTATTATCGACCTAAAGAGAAGACAAATGACCTTTGAGGACACATAGCTCCGATTCATCGCACCGTTGGATCCTTTTGAGGGTCCTAGATATATTGAACCTATCCGAGCAGAGGAGGAGGCACATAACATAGAAAGCCTCTATCAGATGACTACAAACCAGGGCAACTATGTTAACCCAACCACAAAAGGGAACATTAGTTGGCGATGCGACAGCTCATGTGCATCGGATTCAGAGGTTGGTCTAGAAAACTGGCAGAACAGACTTCACGAAGTCTCAGTGCGCAGATGTGCGTACTTGACTAAGTCACTGCGATGGATTGGCGTAGAGATCAATGAGATTCCAGCATTTCATGGTCTAACTGATATCCAGGACTTTCTTGAGCAGTTTGAATGACAGATTCCTCATGAACAGAGGATCGCAGCTATGGATCTTGCAGTACAAGCCACACTTGCAAGATGGTGGTATACACACAAAGAGAACATTGCATCATGGGATGATATTAAAAGATTGATGGCCATCAGATTCTCCATCGACACCGATTACGTTCAGCAGAAATACATAGGAGAAAGCAACCCCAGTTCACACATTCAGGCATGTGAACAGGATTGGTCGGACATTCCTGAGGATGAATGGGTTCACGGATTCATTCACACTTTGGACACAGTTCCAAGGAACTGGTATACAGAGACAGAATTGCACAAGGGAACGACTACATGGCCCCTTATGATAGACAGCTTCCTACTCACCTTCACTTTTGAATTTGAGTATCCGAATGTTAATTAGGCCTTAGATATAATAAAGATCAAGATATTTGAGGACTGTACCCCATCAGTACAGACTCCACCTGAGTGGGCCGTTTAGTTAACAGAGGCGCTAGAGTGCTATAACTTTTAAGCAGAACCAGAGGACGAGGATGAGGATCCTCGCAGTACCAACATTCCGGGGTTAGAAGGGACTCGCGATGTTGAGGGACCACAGTTAGAGATTCCAGCAATCACAGAGCCCATCAAGATTAAAAACATCAATATTGGCACAGACGCAGAACCTAAGTTTGCCTCTATTGGAGACTATTGGAACGATGAAACAGTCGGACAGATTGCAGATTTGTTACATGACTATCAGGACCTATTTCCCACCAAGTTCATAGAGATGAAGGGAATAGTTGGAAACCTTGGAGTCATGAGGATACCGTTGAAGGAGGATGCTAGACCAGTAAAGCAGTGTCCCTATAGATTGAATCCACAATATAAAGAAAAAGTAAAGGATGAGATCGATAAGATGCTGGTGGCAGGCATCATTGAGCCGGTAGAAGAGAGTGAATGGGTTAGTCCCATGGTCGTACAGGAAAAGAAAACCAAAGGAGACATCAGGATCTGTGTCGATCTGCGCAAACTCAACGATGCATCAATGGATTTTCGACACCGTTCACTGATGAAGTGTTAGACAACGTGGGAGGACAGGAGGTCTACTCCTTCACCGATGGATTTTCAGGCTACCATCAGATCAGAATCCATCCAGAAGATTGATCTAATACCACCTTTGCAACAGAATGGGGCTCGTTACAGTATATGGTAATGCCCTTTGGTCTTAAGAATGCACCAGCTATATTTTCTAGAGTAGTAGTTGCTGTATTTAAAGAATACATTCATAAATTCCTAGAAGTATATTTTGATGATTGGACTGTATTTGGACTCGTTGACAAGCACATAGGAGACTTAAGACTGATATTAGAGAAATGTAGACAGTACCAGATTTCTCTAAACTTGAAAAAATGTATATTTTGTGCACCATTTGGTATCTTGTTGGGTCATATTGTGTGTAGACAAGGCTTGATGGTAGATCCCATGAAGATCGCCATCATTGTAAATCTTCCAGCACCCAACTCAGTCAAGCAACTGAGGACAGTACTTGGTCATACCGGGTACTACAGAAAATTCATCAAGGGCTACGCAAAGATTACAGTGCCGATGGAGAAATTGCTAAAGAAAGATGTAAAATTCCTATGGAATGAGGAATGTCAGCAGAGTCTAGACACACTTAAAGAGAACATGGTTACAGCACCCATCCTAGTATTTCCAGACTGGACTAAGCCATTTCATGTACATGTGGATGCATTAGGCATCGCATTAGGGGTTGTCTTAATGCAACCAGGAGAAGGAGATATTGACCATCCTATCGCATACTCTAGTAGAAAGCTATCGATAGCAGAAAAGAACTACACCACGACAGAAAGAGAAGGGTTAGCTATGGTGTACGCGCTGCAAAAGTTCAGGCACTATCTGTTGGGTGCCTCATTTAAGATGTTTACTGACCATTCCGCCTTGAAGTATCTGGTCAATAAGCCAGTGTTAGGGGGGAGAATCTGCAGATGGTTACTCCTCTTTCAGGAGTGTGATTTTGAAATCATTGTGAAACCAGGAAGACTGAATTCCAGACCTGATCATCTGTCGTGGATAGACTCAGGAGAAGAGCCAAGTAACCTAGATGACAACCTGCCAGATGTGCAGTTGTTTTCTATTCAGATCACAGATGACTACTATGCTAATATTATCCACTTCCTTACTACCAGATTAGCACCTGAGGAGTTTACTAAGAAGCAAAAGAAGCAATTGGTTGTTAAAGCAGTAGATTTCACCCTGATCGCAGGACACCTATACAAGTTAGGCCCGGATGAAGTTTTGCGCAGATGTGTGAAGCCACATGAAAAAGAGACTATCATCAGGGAGGCACATTTAGGAACCACAGGAGGTCATTTCGTAGGAAAGCCGACTGCGCAGAAAATCCTGGTTGTAGGATTATGGTGGCCTATGTTGTACAAAGACACTAAGGAATTTTGCAGATGCTACAATATCTGCCAGAGGGTAGGAAAACCCTCGCGACGCGATGAAATGCCGCTGCGACAGCAGGTCACGCTGCGCGCATTTAACAAATGGGCTATAGACTTTGTGGGTCCTATCAACCCACCAGGAAAATGAACTGGTGCGAGATATATCATCACTGGAACATAGTACCTCACCAGATGGGCAAAGGCCAAAGCAGTAAAGAATTGTGATGCTGCTACAGCCGCACAGTTCCTTTTTGAGAACATAGTTAGTAGATTTGGATGCCCAATAATTTTGATGAGCGATCAAGGCACACATTTCTTGAACAAGACTATTGAGGCCTTGACAGAAGAATTCCAGATTCAGCGCCATAAGAGCACTCCCTACCACCCACAGGCTAATGGTACGGTGGAGGCCTTTAACAAGATTTTAGAAAATGCTCTTACTAAGATCTGCAACAGCCAAAGGAACGACTGGGACCTTAGAGTTAACGCTGTATTATGGGCGTATAGGACCACATGCAAGAAACTTACGGGACACACACCTTTCAGCTTGGTGTATGGACAAGAGGATGTTATGCCTATGGAGTATATTCTTCCCAATTTAAGAATCGCTCGGATTACCAGGATGACTGATACAGACACAGTGGAGGAAAGGCTAGCACAACTGCTTGCCTTAGAAGAAGACAGATTCATTGCGGGATTCCATCAGAAAGTGTAGAAGGAATGAGAAAAAGCTTGGCATGAAAGACACATTAAGAGTAAGACTTTTCAGATCGGAGACCTAGTGCTCCTCTATGACAGCAAGTTTATTAAGTTTCCAGGGAAGTTCAAGACACATTGGCTGGGGCCATATCAGACACAGCAAGTCACAGAGGGAGGTGCCGTTCAGCTTAGCAAGCTAGATGGGGAGCTTCTTCCCACTTGGATTAATGGCAGTAGGCTTAAGCTCTATAGTGATAGCCACCCTGCCTCTCAGCCCTAGCTTAGCCAGTTTATGGTGATGTAGATGTCTAGTGTAGTTGAAAGGAGGCATCGCACTGGGAACTAGTCTACACCGGTAGGTATTTTCTAAGTATGAGGAATCGCATAAGGTCAGTTCATTTTGCGCAAGTCATCAAAAAAAAAGAAGAAGAAGAAGAAGAAGAAGAAGAAGAAGTATTGTTTTATGCAGGTGATGCAGAGTCGCATAGCGGCAGTGCGATGTTCACCCGTGCCACGTATTTAGTTTTGCAACTGACAGAGGGCCAGTCAAATCACCCTCTGACAGGCAGTTAATGAGGAAATGACCAGTATATCTTACCGTAGATTTGGCAGAAGTATAATAAATTTTTCCAGATTTAGCAAATCTTCGACAAGACCGGTTCCTGTACACACACGTTTCGAGGGAAATTCGATTGGATTTCCGCATTTATTAAGGATCGGATGGCGGGTGTGGTCTTGTCCAGGCATTTATTATGACCGACGGGTTCAGTCTAGATGAACGTTGCATCTGGGCTTATCGTATTGGGCATAAAATCAGAAAGTATTCAATTGGGACGATTATGTTTGCAGAAAAACTGAGAGCTATAGAGTAAGTTGTTAAGAATTTCCTGTGAAGAGCTAAGTTTGTTACAGAGTGCTGTGATTTTCAGAAGTTGCAGCCATTGCACGTCCACCATTTTACACTGAGTGGGTTTTGTTTGAGGACGACCTTTAGAAGACATGCCGAGACGCTTCGACCCTAGTGGCCATAGGTCCGCTATGACTACGCCGCCCAGGGTTGTGAAATTTGGTACATCACAGGTCAGACAGCCGCTAAGGATGAAGAGTCAAGCGCTGGAAGTAGAAGCTATCACCAAAGTCTCTGCTAAGGAGAAGAAGAACACCGAGCCGATCACTGAAGATAAGAAAGCAGAGCAGAAGAATGATGAGAAGAAATCTCCTGCCAAGAGGAAAGTAAAAAAGAGAAAAAGAAAGCAACGGGAGAAGGTCGCCGACCTATCTAATCAGCTAAGAGAAGCACAAGAGATTGCGGAGGAAACGAAATGAAAATCTAATGATCAGAGGCAGCATGAGTACCTGGAGCACCTTGAAGAGAAGAAAAGTGGAAGAGGACAGCAAACTCAGCAGATGGGAGAATTCCAGCATGTAGACAAAGGCTTGTTCTCGGAACGGAATTCATGGTTTGTATCTCTTTCATATAGAGGGCCCCAGACTGAATGAAATGTTTGAGAAGGCTGGAAGATACAGATTTTCCTTGTGATAAAAGTTCTAACCCAAATAAAGAGGAAATGATATATGTGGAAGACCTTTCAAACACTAGAAGGTTCTTAAAAAGTTTTAGGAGCGACGAGAACGAGACCATGACTAAGGGCAGGAAGGATAAGAGAGCCCAACAAACCAAGTTACAGAAACTATAAAGAGCATGTCGAAGCGATGCAGAATGAAGTCACAGGACTTCGAGACAAGTTTAATAAGGCTTCGCAGGAAGCCAAGGCAAAGCTACAGCAGGAGAAGCCCGCTGGTAGTGGCTTGGGGATGAGCCACAAGTAAGTGTTAGGGGATTGTTGGAGCAGGGTCCTGCAGCTATAGAAGAAGCTGCCAGTTTAGCAGACAGACAGTTTTGGTGGAGAGAAGATAAGATAGAGCTACGACGCTGTAGCACGTTTCCAGCTACAGAGCAGAGCCAGAAACCATGAATTTTAAGATAGAGAAGTCAAGGAAGATGATGGTACCTGAGCGGCCGAGAAGAGAGAGCTCACCCACTGCATTGAAGGTAGTGGTGGAGATAGGAGGGCTCAACGACCCTCATAAAGGAAAAGGAGAAACGAGGCTGAAGCATTGAAGACGAAGGACAGAAAAGGGAAGTGATGCACAGTACCCATGATCAGCACCGGGAAGCATGGAAGACTGCAGAGAGCTGTGGTGTGACGGAAAGCAGCTACCTCAAGTATAGATATGGCCGAATGCCACTAATTAGGGTTTGGGTTACTGTTGGGACAGGCCCACAGTGTTGTAATGGCAAGACCTTCGGGCTGCCTATAAAAGGATACATTTTGTATTGTAAAAGGTTGGCATTTTGGGCATTTTAGGCCATCCGGCTAGTCGGATAACATATAGTTAGCCATTGAGTCTGTTAGCTCACAGTTATCTTGTATTGTAATAGAGTTGAGCTCTGGTTCTATTATTAGCGGTAGCAATCTTACTGTAACCAGTAGCTGGCTTAGAGAGCATGCATGTAACGATCCGCAGGGATCGACAGAGAGGGAAGAGTATATTGTAGGAGAGAAATATAGAGAGAGAAAGAGATCTAAGAGAGAAGATCTAGAGCTGCATATGCAGTGCAGCAGAATTGTGTTTTACCTTCCCCTGAGCTATAATGAAAACACAGTTCTGTGGACGTAACTTCCATCCTGGAGGTGAACCATGTTAAAATCGAGTGTTATGTGATTGGATTATGTGTTATGTTTACTTGTGTATTTATCAGTCATTTCATGGAATTTGCTTACAGTTTAATGAATGAATGTGTTAATCAGTTACAGCAATATAGAAGGATAAACATAAGTTAAAGTCGTTGGCATGTTGTATGTGGGTTCGTTTATGCTTTTCTTGAAATAGTCACTAGCCATAGTATTAAACATCCTGGTATGTTGAGCCTTGCGAGTTGACATGAACAACGCTAAGGGCGCTGAGCCACGGGAGTAGGTTATCGCAAGAAGGTGATACCGCACCGGCAGAGGAGCTGCGGTGCATGATACATTAGGTTAAGGGATTAGCATTGGGAGGAAGTTACGTGTCACCTGGTGAGAAGTGATGCGATAAGGCTGGGGTTATTGTGAGGCAGTGAAAGTGCGTGACGTGGAAAGGGACCGCACAACAATAGTAGAAGGGATATCTCACGGCTAGAAGAGCTGTGAGATGAGGAGATCATGCGACGCAAGCAGAGGAGTCACGCGAAGCGCAGAGAAAGATACCTCACAGCTAGAAGAGCTGTGAGTCACAAGTAGGATCACCACAGAACCTGGTCCAAGATGCTTGAGTCCTTGGCCAACCCATTAGAATCACTTCGGGTGAGACTTTAGGCCGCTTCGCGGTCTGTTGCCGAAAGGGCCAGTGAGCTAGGGGTGTTGTTGGTTGATTATAGTAAACCCGGGTCTGCCCATGATAGCCAACATAATGGTTTCAACAATGACTTGCAACATCATTTGTTTCATTAGTTTTGCAATTACTTTCCATTTTCATTCCAACAGTTGATTTTCAGAATAAGGGAAGGAGCTTTCTTCTTTTGTGGTGGAATTCCTCCTCATCAATTGTCTCAGTAGTTATTCTTACATGAAACCAACAAAACATCATTTCAGATCAGATTCAACCTCATTTAGTTTTAGCTCCAATATACATCTTTCTTAACAACAGTTTGGCCTACATCAGTTCCAGCAGCATCGGTACATTCATGTCAACCAAGGCTTCCATGGAGGTAACACTTGAGGTAAAATAACATGAGTTTTTGATTTATTAAAGATTTAGGGAAATGTCATGAAGAACCACTAAGAATTATCCATTTCCATTTTCTATATAGAATTTTTTTTCTTCCATTTCCATCATTTCCCACTTAATTCTAGCACTTCATCATTCATTCACATCCCATTCAAATTCCTACCCAACATCTCACCAACCCAACTATCCAAGCATGAAAATAATCAAAGGATACCTTATTGTTGTCACACAAGAACCAACAATAGGAAGTCTTGTTACTGCCACACAAGAACCAACAGTAAGAAAAGAATCCTTGATACTACCACATAAAAACCAACAATGAGAAGAAATAAAGCAGTTGCTTGAAGGTTGTTCTTTCTAGATTTGGGATTTTTTTATGCATGTGGGCACTACAAATCCTCTATGGCTTCAAATTGAGGAAATGATGCATGAGGGCATGCCTTGCATTCAGTTTGGGGGAGAAGGATTTTTGTGCACCAACAATGGGGTTTGAAATATTTTTATAGCAATAGCAACATGCATGCGTACTATAGAAGAAGTATGTAACTTGCTCATGTAGTGTCCATAACAAAGCAGGACCAACTCAAACACATTTTGAGATAACAACTAATGGATTCCCAAAATTGGAAGATTGGTATTCAAGCATTAATGAGGTATTTACAACCAGGGGTAAAAGGTAGTCCTGTAATAATTTGCAACAAGTTCATGACTAGACTCAAGGTTTGCAGATTGTTTTCCCATTAAAAATGTTCTCTTGAAGTACAAGCAAAAATGATTGGGGAGCTTTGATGGTGATTGAGTTGTATACTTAAGCAAGGAGTATTCTAAATTCATTAATTATCTCAAGAAGCCTAGAAAACCATTGAAAAAAATGATCTACTGCTGCAACACAAGAACCAACTGTAGGAACACAAGGCATTGTTGTTGCTTCATGAGAACTTACAGTGGTAGAAGTCTATGTTGCCATATAACAAAGAATACGTTCATAGGTATGAGTTTCATGGTTCACTGATGCCTACATTGGCTTACAATTGTTATCATGGTCTTTGCATATTTGATATTGTGATTCATAATAGAAGAGAGATGTTGTTGTCACTATAAAAATATTTCCATAATAATGAAAGACATACCAGCCTTTGGGAAAACATGCTTATATTTACATGGCAACAAACCAAGTTTTTTTTTTATGGATATGAGATTTCATGATTACATGGTTTCTATCCACATAACAAAAGCATCAATTGTTAGTGTTAAGCCATGCTCATCCCACGGTTTCATGACGATCCATCTATTTCTTGCTCATTTCATTGCTGCATCTCAAAAGGTGAAGGTATATCCAAGGCAAAAATGAAGGTAATAGCAGAATACATATTTCAATGATTATGTTTTAAGTAATCTGAGTTTTTGAAGTAGCAATACCTAGTCATTTCTAGATCCATGCTCTGTTTTCAAAATTAGATTATTAGAAGCTACATGAATGTATGAAGTGAGATACATACATTCATAGGTTTTGTTAATTGACACAGAGATTTATTGAATATGGTGGCTACCAACTATTTTGAAATGGCTTGGTGCTTTGAGATTCTCATTCTTAGCTGGATATAGGCTTTATGCTTGCTGCAATTGGCTTTTTGGTGCTATATGTTGTCATTAATATTTTTATAAGCATGGAAATGATTGAGAGGATCTCTTGAACTACTTTGAAGCAGTCCTACCATACACAACAATTAAAAAATGGCTATTTTTATCAGTAAATAAATTTTATAATAGTATAGAGGATTAATGTGTAGATTAAAACTTGTTTTCTACCTTGAAGAGTGTCATCAAAGCATGAGTACATGATGTATCCTCATTTTGGGGGAGATGGCTATTTACAACTAAGATGACAACTCTTCTTTTGCATGAGGACATGTGACATATTCAGTTTGGGGCAGTGGTTTTTGACATTCTTTGTGCATACTGATTTTTACTCATTCACAGCTTGCAAAAGTGCAGAAATTTATTTAAGGATATTTTCCAAACTGTGAGCTGGTTTTTCATGAAATTTTGAGGGAAGAAGCATCATGGTAAGAATAACAAACGTGGCAAGTTTCAGCTCAATATAGTGCATGGTTTAAAAAAAAAGGACCATCATCACCTACATCCAATTTGCATTTTTCTTGAAATCCGTGACGTGGGTTTCTCTAATTTTTGGTGTGGAGATGCATTTGAATGGTAATTAATTTCTTGAAAAATTTCAGCCCAACCCAATTTGTATTTTGTAAAATATTGGTTCAGAAAGTTTAGGTGCAACACATTTTTATTCATGTTCATCTACAAAAGTGCAGAAATTGAAATGAGCATATATTGCAATTGGTAAGTTTGATTCTCATGAGTTTTGGACAGGAAGTGCATAATACCAAGATGAACAATCCTAGTAAGTTTCATCCCAATCCAATGTATTATTTTTGAGAAAATGGCCATAATAACCTACATCCAATTGCGGCATTTTTCTCAAAATATGTGATGTGGGTATCTCTGATTTTTGGTGTGTAGGTGCATTGGACTCGTATAAACCTACCTAAATTTTTTTAGCTAAACCTAGATTGCCGTTTGGGAGAAAATAAATTTGGAAGTTTTCCGCTCAAAAGGCCGCAACACTGTAAAAATCTTGCCTTTTTCCCATTTCACGCAGCTGCAACACTATAAAAATCTTTCCTTTTTCCCATTTCATGTAGCTGCAACACCGTAAAAAATAAATTCTTGCATTTTTATGTTTCGCGCAGCTGCAACACTGTAATTTTTTTTTCTTCCTATTTTCTTGTTTTAGGCAGCTACGACTCTGCCAAATTCTTTGTTAAATTTAGCACTCTTTGGGTTGCAACTTCACCCAGATATTCACTAAAACCTTCACCAAATTCTTCGCTAAAAAAAAAAGCTGTGACTCCGCCAAATTTCTACTAAATCCTCTGCTAAGGAGCTACGACTCCGCCAACTTTTCTGCTAAATCCTTCATTAAGTAGCTATGACTATGCCAAATTTTATATTAAATCCTCTGCTAAGCAGTTGTGACTCTACCAATTTCTGTTAAACTCTCCATTTCTTCTGGCTGCAACTGTGTGAATGGTAAAATGAAGGAACAAGTGAATGAGTTCTTCTAGTTGGATGCTACACAAGTATTGGGTTGCATGAGGACATGTAACAAGTTCAGTTTGGGGTTGATTTTGGGCCACAAAATTGTCCATTTTTCCATCACTTATCGACACATATTTCATCCATTTTCTTCCCATTATCACCCATTTATCATTCCATTTTACATCCATTTGTTGTAACTGTGCATAAAACAACATACTACTTCCATTGATGTTTTAAGTGGTTAATAATGATTATTTTCCTTTATATTTTATGAATTGAAGACTATTATGCATAATTTTATTAATGATGGTATGTGGAGTGATTTGTCATGCACATGACGCTCATAGCTAGCTGTTACAGCCTTAACCGAAAATGCATGCCACATAAGAACACCTTGATTTGCGTCTCGATTTGCAGGCATATGGAAACAAATCTTGAAAATACGAGACATGGGTTTTGTGCGTAACAACCTAATTTACTTGAATCTTGAGGAAATTCTCAAACAAAGCCACGGTTTTTGATATACAAGTGGTTCTTCGAGAGGGTATTTTCCAGATTTACTGTTGCAGTCGGTTCCAAAGTTGTTAGCAGTTATGGTTGTCTTTCAGCTGTTACAAATCACAAGTTGGGTATTCAGTTCCTCATTTCCATGAGATAATTTTATGTATAAATATGTAATCAATCTCAATGAGAGGAGGAAGAGAGAAATAAATGTTATGCTATAGGATTTGATCTAGATCTATTATAATCATTCCATTTTGATAATACATGCTGGCAGTTTCTTAATTATGGAGTTGTAGACTTTGATTGTGGAGATCCAGCTCTGCTCAGTGGAGGAAAGGCCCTCTTCCCTGAGGAGATGCTGGTAGTGTTGATTGTAGGTGTTTTATTTGGTAGATGTGTTTATTTTTTACTTCATTCTTTCATTCATTAGATTTATCATAGTTGTTTTTCTGTTAATTCATCTTAATAGATCGTTGGCTGACATAGCATTTCTTCTAGGTTTATGTAGTTAGATATTGCTTTGTAAGAGTTGATTTTTATTTCCATGTTTGAAGTGTGATTAGTCTTATAGTGTGATTTTATGAATAGGATTAGGGTTTGATTTATTTTCAAGAAGGTGTGATCTAGTTTACAAAGAGTTTTGATTTCATACCAATAGATAACAATGTCATGTAGAAATTGTGCTTGCATAGATCTTGCATAATAGCTTTGAAATAAAAGACTTTCTTGGGTTGAAAATTTATGTTTAGCACTCTGCATGTTAAGTTTTAATTAATTGGCATATAGTGGGCCCAATAGTAGACTGACATCGACATGTCGATGGATGTGGTAGTGATTGATGTGCCAGATAATTGGGGTATGTTGCTATCTAGAAAGTGGGCCACAACTCTTGGTGGGTACATTCAAATGGATTGGACATATGCTACTATAATTGCTTTAGAAAACACTAGGGTGATACTCCATAGAGAGAAGCTAAGGAAACAACATGTAGAAAACCCTAAAAATCCTAGAAATGAATTTGTACATTGCACTAGTAACTTTGGAAACTATGCTATCTTGTCAATTTTCATGGCCCCTATTAAGGAAAACATTAAAGATGAAAACATAGATGAGTTTTGGAAAATGTACTTTGACAGGGTGCGGGCATCATGATCATCTCTCCTTCAAATAAAGTATACAACTTTGATTTCAAGTTAGAGTTTGAAGCATCAAACAATGTAGCTGAGTATGAGGCATTTCTTCTAGGGTTTAAAACCACTAAAGACATGGGGATAAAGATGTTGAACATAAAAGATGATTCATACTTAGTTGTCTTCCATATTAAAAATCAGTATCTTCACAAAAATGATAGATTAAGGAAGTATAGAAATGCCATATGGGACACCATGGAATGGTTTGATGCACTTAACACTCAAAAGATCCCTAGGGAAATGAATGGGTTAGCAAACAAGTTGGAGGTAGCAACATCCACCCTCTAGCCTTCAGATGAAATCATTAATGGGAATGGAAAAATGGAAATTAATTTTAGACCTTCAATTCTAGATAATGTAGATCACTGGAAGGTGTTTAAAGATGATGAGCAACTCTTGCGATTCATCCATAATCTCCAAGATTTTGAAGGTTGCAAGATCAATTATCAGCAGGAGGGTAAAGATTATTAGGAATGCGAGGATAATGAAAGGAATCACATACCGAGTAGCCTTATAGCTTTTGAAAATCTGTTTGATCAACAAGATCGTCATAAAAACAAAAAAGAAGGAATAAGAATTGGGGATTATACGAAAATAAACATAGGAATTGATAAATACCCCAAGTTAATAAAAATTGGAAAAGGTACTTCAAAAAAGGAAAGGAACAATTTGATTAACTTAATCAAAGAATATAGAGATGTGTTGGCCTTTAGTTATGATGAGCTTAAAGCCTATCGGGAAGATGTGTTTCAACACACTATTCACCTCACATAAAAGGCAAAGGAGGTCAAGCCTTTTCAACAAAAACTTAGGTGAATAAATCCTAAGTTGGCCCCCATTATGCAGAAGGAGCTTCAGAAGATGTTAGCAGTAGTGATCATAGAACCTACAAGACATTCATCATGGTGCTCCAACTTAGTTGTTGTCAGAAAGAAGAATGTGTCAATTAGAATATGTATAGATTTCAAAAATCGGAATACATAATGCCTTAAAGATAATTACCCATTGCTTGACATGGAAACATTGCTTCAAAGAGTAACAGGATCAGGAATGATGTCCATGTTGGATGGATTTTCTGGTTATAACCAAGTGTTGGTAAATAAATAGGATTGACATTAAACTACATGCACCACACCTTGGGGCACTTATAAAATTTTAAGAATTCCTTTTGGATTATTAAATGTTGGTGCCACCTTCCAAAGAGCCATGGATTTTTCCTTCAAATAACTTATAGGAAAAATAATCGAAATATATCAAGATGACTTAACTGTTTTCTCAAAAGAAATATCTGACCACATAAGTCATCTTAGGCAGGTTTTCATAAGATGTCAGAAATATGCTATTTCCTTAAACCCTTCCAAGTCAATCTTTGGGGTTGATGAAGGAAAGTTGTTGGGACACATCATTTATAAGGATGGTGTCAAAGTCGATCCTGAGTGAGTTGAAGCCATTAAGAAAGTCCCCTTGCCTCAGAGTCTTAAAGCTCTCAAGTCTTTCAATGGTCAGATTAATTTCATAAGGAGATTCATCCCAAATTTAGTAGAACTAATGAAGCCTCTACAAAAATTGTTAAAGAAATATGCTAAATTTGAGTGGACGGATGAAGGGAAAGATGCTTTAAAGTCTATCAAAGATTCCATATCCAAGTCCCTAGTCTTGATCAGTCCAGATTATTCCAAGGAATTTTAGATATTTTCCTTTGCCTCAGAGGATACCATTCCTGGTGTTTTTCTTCAAAAGAATAAGGAGGGACAAGAGAAACCTATAGCCTTTATGAGTATATCCTTGCAACATTCAGAGTTGAAGTATACCACCATGGAGAAAAGAGATTATGCTCTTGTCAAGTCCCTTAAACATTTCAGAACTTATGTAGGATACTCCAAAATCATTGGGTATGTATCCCATGCAGCTGTCAAGGATATCATGTCTCAACAATATTGTCTAGGAATCAGGGGTAAGTGGGTTTCAAAGATTCAAGAGTATGATTTAGAGATAAAACCTATTAAGTTAATTAAGGGACAAGTTCTTGCAAAGATGTTGAACCAGGGAAATGAAAAAGGCTTAGGAATAATCTGCTAGAACATTGATACAGAACAAAGTGTATCACAAGAGCTTCAGAGACTAGAGCAGTACCCTTGGTATACCGACATCATCTTTTTCCTCCGTAACCTTACATGCCCTGATCACCTACTTGGCCATAAAAGAAGAGCATTAAGTTTAAAAGCAACTAATTATTGTTTAACAAAAGATGGTTTGGGTTGGAGAAACTCCGATGGTTTAATACTTAGATGTGTCAATGAACCTGAGTCCAAAAAAATCATGGTTGAGTTCCATGCAGGATTTTGTGGTGGACATTTTGCAGCAAGAGCAACTGCCCATAAAATCCTTAGAGCAGGATACTATTGTCCGAACCTCTTTTCAGATGTGTACAAGTCTGTCATATTTTTCCCCTAGTGTCAGTTGTTCATTGGAAAACAACAAATGAAAGCCTTGCCTTTAAACCCAATAGTAGTCCAAGCGCCTTTCCAGCAGTGGGGGCTTGATTTCATCGGTAAGTTCAAGGATAACTCGAGCAATGGTTTTTATTGGATACTCACCACCATTGATTATTTCACCAAGTGGGTAGAGGAGATACCCACCAAGAAGGAAACCGATGCTGTAGTCATGGATTTCTTAGAAGATAAGATTATCACAAGATTTGGTGTGCCATCCAGAATCATCACAGATAATGGCCTGTGCTTCGTTTTCTCTAAGATTCATCCTTTTGTTTCAAGTACGACATTGTCCTATACCATTCATCAAACTATTATCCCCAAGGAAATGGTCTAGCTGAGTCAAGTAATAAAACCTTAACGACCATAATCAAGAAAACTGTGGGTGATAATAAAAAGACTTAGGATAGTAAGATCAAGTTTGCATTATGGGCCAATAGAATCACAAATAAAAGTTCAACTATAAGGAGCCCTTTTGAAATTGTCTATGGCTAGATGTCACCTTACCTGTCCACTTAAAGCTTCCAGTGTATTAGCTTCTCCATAGCTTTAGCTCAGATTAGGATGCCATTCAGAACAGAATCAACTAGTTGATCAAGTTAGATGAGAATAGAAGAAATTCCCTTGACCAAAGTATTAGAAATTTAGACAAATTCAATAGAACCTTTGATAGATCTTCCTGGCCTGGATCCTTTCAAGTAGGTGACACAGTCTTGCCTTGGGACAAATGGTGGGAGAAACCGGGGAAACACAGAAAGTTCAACAACTTATGGTTGGGGCCATATAACATTGGTGAAGTAGTAGGAACAAATTATTTCTATATAAATGACCTAGAAGGAAAAAGGTTAAGCCTACCAGTGAATGGCTTTCTCCTCAAGTTGTTCTTCACCGAGGCAGTTTGATGCCTTTATTGGCATAGGTGCTTTCAGGGCCAATTTCTAAACCTTGCCCTGCATGTATTTTTAAATTTCATGTATCATATTGTTGTAGTATAGATGTTTTGTACCATGGTACTAACCTTGAAAATTTTCTTTCGTATATTAGTCTTGTAAAATATTGTTTTTTTGTACATCATAGACTAATTCTGTACATTAATCTACTTTTACAATTGGTTTCTTTTATATACATGTTACTGACAAGCTTTAATTGCTATGCAAGACCCAGATATTCCAGAGTTCTCACATCCTCTTCTTTGATCAGAAGATTAGTTAGAGCATGTGTCCGTAGATGGAGCCAGATGTTACCACCTAAGTTGTACTTAGTGGTTTTTTATCAAGTGAGTCTGGGGAACCGGACAAAGATGATTTGTTCAGACTTCAGAAGACCTTCAGAATTGCTTCTGGGAAGTGCTTGTTGTAATATATCACATGTTCATACCCCATAGGGGAGTTGTAATAAAATGTTGTACAATGGTAGTGTCTGTAAAAGACTTGGTCTCCTAGACTTACTTGTCAATTCGATCAGCCAAAGGTGTTTTTTCCCTTGGTTATTATTGGTTGTTGAATAAACAACTAATAATTTCTGAGTTTTTCACCAAACTCCTCCAAAGTTGGGGTGGTCAAATTGACATTTAGGCCTATTAAGGTTATTAGAGTTTGTGTGTCAATGTATAAACATGCTAGGCATTATGGTCGAGTCATATTAATATGTCTAAGTCCCCCTAGGTTTTAATTATTTTTAATTTTTTTAATTTTTTTGAAGTTTTAATTTTTCCAAAACTTAGTCTATTTTTTGATAGTCTAAATGGAAAAATTGGTTTTGTAATAAAAGTGGGCTCAGAAATCAGTTTCAGCCATGGGGGTGCTCATTTTCCAACTCAAGGCACCCGGTAAACCCATAAACCCACTTTTCCTAAGTTTTGAGTGATTTTCCCATCACTCAGATCAGAAAACCCTAAAACTCAAATATTGATTATTTTAATTGATAAATTAATTAAATAATGGAGAAAATCCAAATTCCTAAATCAGTGGGATTTGCTTCAATTTGACTGAAATCAGTCTCATCGGCTTTGGATTGACTAGAGCTAACCATGCCTTGATTGAAGTAATCGATGTGGGCTGAAGAGGGAGTCCACCACAACATGCATCCTTGGAATTTGTGCCCTCTCTCTCACCTCCACACGTGTGGGCTCATCTGGATGTGGCATGGTTGATGTTTTAGTTAACCGGTTGATGTGTCAGTCCGATCAACACTCCGATTGTTAGTAAGAATCAGTTAGACTTAGATCAAAATCAGTTAGACTCAGATCAAGCTCAGCTTGACTCCTCATGTAGTTGCAGTCCCTCTCTCCTTAGGAAATGCGCCCCCTCTGGGCTAGGGTTTCAGTTTTTGCTATAAATAAAGCACATTTTCCTCCATTCCAAGCTAATTAGAGTTGGATTAAAGAGATGTTGCTATTGTAATGTTTCTATATTTTTCATTGTGAATAAAGAAAAGCTTTGGAGGCTAGATGGTGTAAGGCATTCAGTTGGATGAATATTGTTGCTCATGCTTGAGGTAACCTGTATTTGGTGCATTTTTATTCTTGTTTGATTTGTGAGTCTAAACTTGTCAGGATTGCTCCCAATCGAAAGGAAAGAGTCTTTAAATAAGTTTATTTCTAGATTCTATTGTTCATATCTATGTAAATATCAAGATCTAGCATTTTCAATAAGTTTATTATCATGCTACTCTAGTGTTTTTGTATGTATATCATTGGATCTCACAAATCTCTTTGCAAGTGTTATGTGTGCTAGTTACAGGTTTCCGTGGAGAAGATATTGGACAATTTTGTTCCTCATCATATTCACCTTTTAATGCGACATAGTCCAACTGCTTCCATCGTGATCTCTCCGGTTGATCTTCACGGCTATAAGCTTTCCTTCTTCTCTTTCTCCTCTTAAAAATTTAAAATATACTTGGTTACTTAGTTCATAGATTTGAATTGTTTAGATATATAATAGTAAAGTGAAATTTAACATATATCTATCTTCTTAAATCTCATAAGATATATCTTGTTCTTAAAAAAGGTTTCATAAGCATTCTTGATCTAGCTTTAGGGAAATCGTCTTTTTTGCGTGGCATTTTAAAGAAAATTTGTAGCTTGCATGCATTAGATTTCTCTTTCGTAATTTAAAATATAAATCCAGAAATAAGTGCACATAATATTGGCTTCCCAAAATGAAATCCAAGATCCCAAGGAATGCTTGCTTTCCTTGTTTCCTTTTTTCACCTTTTTTTTAACTGGTTTTAACTTAGCTGTTTTCGGTTAAAAGTGTGTTGACCCAAAGGTACTTTCAAAGTGATTTTGGGAATATTTAAGTTTAATAATATTGCTGGTTTTTAAAAGGTATAACAGAAAATATGAGGAGGTGCTATCCAAAAAGTGACTTTTGGGCCATCCGGAACCCCCCGGGGGTCTCCCCATTTTCCAAAATCTTTAATTTTTGCACTTTGTAAGCTCTTGGGTTCATTTTGTATAAGAACCAAGAGAAATTATATCCATTTTCTGATATTTTAACTGCTGGTAATAAAAAATAATTTCGATTAGGCTCTTTCGAGCCTAGTCCTCATCCCCCTTGGGGGGATTCACGTCCTTTTTCCCTTTTTTCCCTTTTTCCTATTTTTTCTCTAGATTAGTTTTATTTATGAAAAATAGTGTACTTTGATTACTTTCATAATATATTCCATATTATAAAGTCAAAGTAACTTTAATACTTACCCGACGAATCCCGATTGAACCGAAAGGTGAAAGAGGATCGTGGTAGATTTAATTAGAGAACCTCTGGTTTGTTTTATTTTTGTGGCTTCATTATTCACTATTAATTTTTGCAAGAAATCAATCAAAATATACCCCATCCTTGATTCCACAATTGAGGTCCACTTGGACCAAAGAGGTTCCTGGAGGGTTTTCTTTCTAATAAAAACACATCGATTAAAGTTTACTAAAAATTACAAAGACTCTAGTGTGTATGCTCTGCGTTTTGGCTGCAGTTCATCTGATGAGTCAAGCTGCATCAAAAGCAACATGAGTGACTAGATTAATTAGGTTTCACTTTCCCCAATTAACCACCATCAGGCGAAAATCCAATGCCTCGAACAAACCGTAAGTGGTGGAAAAATACCCAAGGAGTGGGAACAACTGGAAAGTGACCTCGAGGCACCAATATCTATTACACTCTAACAGGTGTATTGTGAACACACTCTCTGAGACTCCATCCATCCCACAAACACCTTGCGGGTAGCCGTAAACGTTTTATTTTTGGACATACTCCAAGTACCCCTCAGGTATATTTGGAGTCTCCCCTCGCCTAATTTAATCCACTCATTTTTCATATTAACTTAAAATGTACCAAGAGACAATTGCAAAACATTCACTCCAAGCACATGCAAGCACATTTAATCATTTCGTGACTCCATTTTAAGGCACTGGTTATTTGTTTACTTCTTTCGATATATATATTGTGTGTCAGCATTGTGATTACTTGTGTTTATTTTTCATCTTGTTATCTATGGTTCTCAATTGTTAATTTCAAACTCCTAAGCAACTTATTCAATTTAATACCATCATACTAAAGTAATTATCCTTAGTAACTTAATAGGGTCTACTCCCCTTGGCTTCGTTAGGAGTTGAGCCTAAACGGAGGACTCAAGAACAAGGTGACAGCCTTGACTTGAGACTTTCCCCCAAGGACACACCAAGTGGCTTGAATATTTCTGCCACGTCCCCCCCAGGTGTGTCAAAGGAGGCAACACTTTTTGGCGCCGTCGTCGGGGATAAATATTTTTATTCTCGAGTACAACTTAACTTAACCTTTTTGTAAACAACTAAAAAGATAAAAATTTTGATTCATCTTGTCTTTAAAAAACATAAAAATTAAAACTCGATCCATCTGGAGACTCCACTGTCTAACATCCCTCCAAGAATTTCTAGCCAAAGAAACTGCCAGCAATTATTGAATCCTCTCCCTGATCCCAAAAGGTTTATTAGAGAAATATTGAATAGGCAGACTTCTCATAGAAACCTTGAATATTTAGGAGACCAATCCCTCTCAGATATCCATCACATATTTATAGATAGTCATATTCACCAATCTCAAGAAATGTCAGAATTCCTCAAACCCCTTGACTTTTCTTAGATAGAAGGTGCTCCCCATGCCATTCCAAATGATGCTATCAAGAAGCTCCCCATATTTTAGGGCAATAATGCCATCACTGGCAAGTCTCACCTTTGAAAGTTTGAAAAGAACCTGGTCAGCTATTGCAATGATGCTGCCCATGACCATGATGATGTCAAAATGAAGCTCTTTACTTTATCCATAGAAGATGATGTTGGAGAATGGTACCTCGACCTAGATGATGATTCAGATAAAACTCTTAGTGAATTCCAAGATGGTTTTAGGAAGAAATGGGGAGAAAAGAAGGAACCAAGACATCTGTTTGCTGCCATTCATAGCATAAAGAAGATGGAGAATGAAACCATGGATGAAATTAACACTAAATTTAGGAGTGTGGTTGTGAACCTTCCTAGAGACATCAAGCCAAAATATGCCTCTATCCTCATATCCTATATTGAAGCCTTCACCGGTGACTTAAGGTACCAGTTGAGAGATAAAGAATCGGCCAATCTAAAAACTGCCTAGGAATTGGTCGAGAAAATAGAAAAGAATATGCAATCTTCAGGCAATTCCAACATTCCAGGTTACACTAGGGGAAACACTTCCTACAACAAAGAGACCGAGGGTAAAGCTGTTGAATCAGAAGAAAAGGGAACTTCTAAAGTCCCATGGAAAAGGTGGTGTACATGATCAAAAACTTGGTTACTAGTCAAAACCAACAATGGCTAATCACGCTGCACAATTGAATCACATGCAGAATATATTGATCACAATGAAAAGGAATAATGGACCTAGGAAATTTCGGTGCAAGAAAAATCAGATGTATTAGAAGAAATCCCCTCAGCAAGAGCCTAGGATTCCAAACCAGTTAGACTCAGCTAACATGGTAGAAAAAGTACTTCAATGGTGTATACCTTGTGAACAATTCCACCAAGAAAGCACTTGTTATGTTGCAAATCAAGTCATGGAACATGGACTTGCCGAGGTCAGTAGTCAGGAAACAAATTCAAGCGAGCCTGATCATGTATACATGGTAGTCTAGGCCTACCCTTTGTCAAACCAGTATTGGTAGGAAGCCACATATTGTAGTTATGAGAAGGACCTCCTTTCCAACTTCTATGGTGAAATGCCTACTCCAGAAAAAATTCGGGAGATGAAGAAGGCTAGATTCAATGGTGCAGTTTATCAAAGAAAGGATAAGTCTTCACCAGCTAAACAATACAAAACTGAGGTAACCACTCCTCCTCTCCTAGATCCCCCTATTATCCCAGAATCAAATATTGACATGGGAGAATGGTTAAGTAGTGTTAAGGTTTCTGCTTATGCAACTGATATCCTTAAAATTCTCGGTCAAAAAGAAAATTTGCTAAAAGCCTTAGAGGATAGTCAAAATAAAACACATGATGTTGTCAAAGAGGATCCTCTCCCTAATAATAATGCTATCTTTGAAGCCGAACATATTGAACCTGTGGATATTCCTATAGTCCTCAACAGTATTGATCCGAAAAGAGAAGACCACCTGCCTTTTTATGTCTCTCTCTTAGTTTATAACCTTCTCCTTCATAACTACATATTAGATTCAGGTGCTTCATTAAATCTCATGTCAAGAAAAGTAATGGAATAGCTAAATCTAAGGATCACTTGACCCTACAACAATGTTTGTGCAATGGATGTAAGAGAATTTGAAGTGGTAGGGATAATCTTAAATCTACATGTTAAGTTGGACAAGTATCCTGACATCGACATGTCGATGAATGTGGTAGTGATTGATGTGCCATATAATTGGGGTATGTTGCTATCTAGAAAGTGGGCCACAACTCTTGGTGGGTACATTCAAATGGATTGGACATATGCTACTATACCTACATCAGAAAACACTAGGGTGATACTCCATAGAGAGAAGCTAAAAAAACGACATGTAGAAAACCCTAAAAATCATGGAAATGAATATGTACATTGTTATAATTTCATCATTAAGCTAGCATTATATTAGGATATTTACTGAGAGAATAACAAGCACAGCAATCAAACACAAGAGACAATGAACATAGTGTTTATCCTCGAGGAAACCATAAATGGAGAAAACCCCTGCAACTTCCTCAGAGATAGAATCAGCACCAAAACAGTAAAATCCCCAAAACAGTAAGTGATCTCCCAATAGTAGTAATCTTCTTCTTATCTAGCCCTAGTGTCTTCTCCTTCCTAAACTATACGCTACACTTGAGTGTGGATGAATTGTGTGATAAATAGAGACTCCAGTTCTCTATTTATACTAATCTCGACATGACTAAAACCCTACCAGGGCCGACCTCTACTAAGAGAGTCTAATAACCCTAGTTCCCTAGAACTGTAGGGACTTTAACCCTTAGACAATCGGAGGGTTAGTATGACTTGACATGACTTGTTTACATTGTTGATTCTCTCGATTGGAACATCGAGGCATGACAACATGACTCAATTACATTATAGATACATCCCGGATAAACATCAGGTTACAATACATAAGATACATAGATGAATACATTCCAAAGTTACAAATACATCAACACTCCCTCTTAACTAGGAAGGTATTCTTTCGACACAATTTTCAGCACTGGTCTTCTTCTCTGTATCAACTGGATCATCTCATCATCTACATCTCAGGTCCTCTGAGTCTTCAAGTCATCTTCGTCTTCAAGTCATCTTCATATTCAAGTCATCTTCATCTTCAAGTCATCGGATCTGGATCATCTCTCGATCTGGATCATCATGGGACATCATCATTGGATCTGGATCATCACTCGATCTGGATCATCACTAGCTATCATCACTGGATTTGGATCATCACTGGATCTGGATCATCACTAGATCTGGATCATCACTAGATCTGGATCATCACTGCTCGATCATCAACACTGGATCTGGATCATCATCATTCGATCTGGATCATCACTGGGCATCATCATAGGTGCTATCTCTTGATTCTTCTCATCATAGGAATAGGATCTATAGAGCCAGTCCTTTTTCATACGAGATGTATCATCTCAGAGCTGGTCCTTTTTCATACCAGATGAGGCAGCTACTCAGAGCTAGTCCTTTTTCATACTAGATGAGCCTTTCCAGAGCTAGTCCATTTTCATACTAGGTAGAACATCACAAAGATGGTCCTTTTTCATACTAGATGAGGCATCACAGAGCTGGTTTTTTTCATACTAGATGTGGCAGCTACTCAGAGATAGTCCTTTTTCATACTAGATGAGCCTTCCTAGAGCTAGTCCTTTTTCATAGTAGGTAGGGAATCACAGAGCTGGTCCTTT
Source organism: Pseudotsuga menziesii (assembly GCA_001517045.1). NCBI lineage: Eukaryota > Viridiplantae > Streptophyta > Pinopsida > Pinales > Pinaceae > Pseudotsuga > Pseudotsuga menziesii. The sequence continues at coordinate 112,939 of LPNX010643285.1, forward strand.
TTCATACCAGATGAGGCATCATAGAGCTGGTCCTTTTTCATACCAGATGTGGCAGCTACTCAGAGCTAGTCCTTTTTCATACTAGGTAGGGCATCACAGAGCTAGTCCTTTTTCATACTAGATGAGGCATCACAGAGCTGGTCCTTTTTCATACCAGATGTGGCAGCTACTCAGAGCTAGTCCTTTTTCATACTAGATGAGGCATCACAGAGCTGGTCCTTTTTCATACCAGATGTGGCAGCTACTCAGAGCTAGTCCTTTTTCATACTAGATGAGCCTCCATAGAGCTAGCCCTTTTTCATGCTGGATGTGTCATCTACACAGAGCTAGTCCTTTTTCATACTAGATGTGTCTTCACAGAGCCAACCCTTTTTCATGTTGGATGTGTCATCTACACAGAGCTAGTCCTTTTTCATACTAGATGTGTCTTCATAGAGCCAGCCCTTTTTCATGCTGGATGTGGCATCCACATATACCTAACAATGGAAGGAACCAATCCTCTCACCATGTCACAGCTCTTACATCCGACCATGGAAGGAACCAATCCTCTCACCATGTTGGAATGGCACAACACTTACATCTGATCATGGAAGGAACCAATCCTCTCACCATGTCAGAATGGCATAGTGTGGACACATCACTTCCTCTTGGGAGGAACCTCGATCTGGAGAACACCAATCTTCTCTCTGAAGTACTCAAACTTCACCTTATCCAATGGCTTAGTCAACACATCAGCTATCTATTCATCCGTTGCAACATACTGGAGCTTCACTGCTCCTCTTTGCACCATATCCCTAATATAGTGATACTTGATCTCAATATGCTTCGACTTGTCATGGAATACTAGATTCTCTGACAACTTTACACAGCTCTATTTGTCACAGTATATACAAGTAGCATCTAACTGGAGATCAAACAAATCAAATAGTAGCTTCCTCAGCCATACTGCCTCACAACTAGCTGAACAGGCTGCAACATACTCTGCTTCAGTTGTACTCAGTGCCACACAGGATTGCTTCCTGCTAAACCATGAGATCACACCTGATCCCATACTGATGAAACACCATGAAGTACTCTTCCTATTGATGGCACTACCTGCAAAATCTGAATCAACATAACCCTCCAGGTTAATCCTTTGATCAGCCTTATACTTAAGCCCATAATCAACCGTACCCTTCAGGTACCTCAGAATATTCTTTGTAGTAGTCAAGTGAACATGTCTTGGATCTGTCAAGTATTGGCTCAAGGTGTTCATAGCAAAGCAAATATCTAGTCTCATTTTCATCAAGTACATCAAGGACCCAATAATCTGACGATACATTGTGACATCAACTGTCTCTGATGAGGCATCACTCAATAGCTTCAGGTTTGATGCCATAGGTGTGGTCAATGCCTTGCAGTCCATCATCCCAAATCTCTTCAGGATCTCTATTGCATACTTTCCTTGTCCAAGAAAGATTCCATCTATAGTCTGCCACACCTCCATACCTAGGAAATAGTGCATCATTCCCATGTCCTTCATCTCGAACTCAGCAACAAGATTTCTCTTCGTATCAGTAATCAACCCATTCATACCTGTCACAAACATATCATCTACATATAGTAGAAGTATCACCGGGTTGCCACCTTCCACCTTGTAGTAAAGGTTGGAATCTGCTTTACTCTTGGTAAAGCACATACTGGATAGAAAGCTGTCAATTCTACTGTACCATGTCCTGGGTGCTTGTTTCAAACCATACAGGGATTTCTTCAGTCTACACACATGAGACCCCCTGTCATGTGTCTCAAAACTGAGTGGTTGTTCTACATACACTTCCTCTTCTACTACACCATTCAAGAAGGTAGTCTTGACATCCTTTTGGTGTAGATTCCATTTCATCACTGCAACCAGAGCAAGTACCGATCTGATGGAAGTGTATCTGGCTACAGGTGCAAAGGTTTCTTCATAGTCTATTCCTTCTTTCTAGGAGAAACCCCGAGCCACAAATCTTGCCTTATACTTTTCAATGCTACTGTCTGTAGCATGCTTGATCTTGTAGATCCATTTGGCAGTTACTACTAACTTCCCTTCTGGTCTTGGGACAACATCCCAAACATCATTCTTCATGATCGATTGATACTCTTCAATCATCGCATCCTTCAATTCTTTCTATTCTACCACTTCCTCATACTTGGAAGGTTCTTTATCAATGAAGTCACATAGTAAAGCTACGTAATTGGAACAGGATCTGGTCCTCTTTCTTTCTCTGAGATTATCTTCTAGAACCCCATATCTTTCCACACCTTGGATAATCTCTCATACCCAAGCAGGTTTCCTCTTGTGAGGATTCTTCTCCTGAGGTGGATCTACAGGTCTTTGTGGTTCTTCAAATTCTCAATCTTCTTCTTGAGTTTCTTCATTCATGATTGTATCATGAATTCTGGGAGCTTCTGCTTCTTCAAGTTGTTCAGCAGGTTTCTTTCTGGATTTGATGTAGGATGAATCTTTGTCAAATGTTACATCCCTGCTAATGTCAATCTTTTTGAATCCTGGGAAGTATATTCTGTAAGCCTTCGAGCTTTCAGAGTATCCCACAAATATACCCTTCTTTCCTGAAGGATCTAATTTTGTTCTCTTCTCTTTTGGAATGTGTATGTACATAGGATAGCTAAATATTCTGAGATGGCTGAGTTCTGGTTTCTTGCTGGAGAAGACTTCTTCAGGAGTCTTGTTCTCAAGTACTCTGTGTGGAGTACGGTTCTGTACATACACTGCTATTCTGGCTGCTTTTGCCCAAAGGTGCATAGGGAGATATGGATCATGAAGCATAGCTCTTGCAGCTTCCATGATGGTTCTATTCTTCCTCTCTGCAACCCCATTCTATTGTGGATTATAAGGAGTGGACAACTCCCTCTTAATCCCTGAGTCCTTACATAGTTCCTTGAACTCATTTGAAGTGAATTCTCTGCCATTGTCTGATCGAAAAGTCTTGATATTCTTTTCAGTCTGGTTCTCGATCAAGGATTTGAATTCCTTGAACTTGCTAAACACTTCATCTTTATTCTTCATGAAGTAAATCCATGTCTTCCTAGAAAAGTCATCAATAAAAGAAACATAGTACACATACCCGCTTAGTGAGCTTGATGAAAATGGTTTGCATACATTGGAGTGGATGATTTCCAAGATTCCTTTTTCTTTACTTTCACTGCTTGGAAATGTCTTCTTTGTATTCTTTCATTTTGCACATCCTTTGTAGACCCCTTCATGTTTTGCCTGTATTTCAGGAAGACCTTCAACAACTTTGCTTGCAAGTGGTAGTGCTCTGTAATGCACATGTGCAAGCCTTCTATTCCACAGTTCATTTGTTTCTACTGTGTCATGAACCAAAGCTTGATCTGGTTGGCCCTTCAACTTGTATAGGCCTCCTTCTTGTTCTCCGATCACAATTGCATCGTCAAAAGTCTTTCCTGTTGGCCACATAAGAACTTGGCCATCTACAAAAGCAACCCTCATTCCTTTTGCATCCAATGTAGATATGGACAGGAGGTTCTTCTTCAATCCTAGAACAAATAATACATTCTTCATCTTCAAAGAATTTCCAGAGTCTAGTTTATAGAAGGATTCACCACTACCTTTTATTGGATACTGGTAGTCATCCCCAAGTTTCACCTTGTGAGGTGACTCATGTTCAGATAGCTTTACAAATGATTCTTTGAATCTCGTCATGTGCTTGGAAGCACCACTGTCTATAAGCCAATCATTGCTTCCATGTCAAATAGTTCCCGTGAGAGCAGAGATTAGAACATATTCATCCTCACTTGAAGAGTCATCACTCTCTTGTCTGATTTTCTTTGTGGAAGGTTCATCATCCTCTGCAGCATGGGCATGATGTCTTCTCTTGTTTTGCTTCTTCCTTAGATTTCTTTTGTTAGGGAAGAATTTGGATATGTGACCTTTCTCATCACATGTGTAACATCTAATGGTATTTAGATCTTTTCTAGAGTGTGAGGTCTTACCTTTGGAGTGATAATTTCTCCTCCTATTTTCCTTGGAGTGAACTATGAGGGCTTGATCTTCACTACCCATCTTCTCTTCTCGAGCTGCTATCCTAGCTTCTTCTTGAGAGCATTATTCCCATAGCCTGCTGAACTTGAATAACTTCTTTCTGGCACAGATTCCTTGAATGAAAGAGTCCCATGATCTAGGGAGACCATTTAAGGTGGTCATCACAATCTCTGCATTTTCCACTTCTTCATCTACTATTCTAGCCACTCTTTGATCTGACAAACCCTTGTAAAGTAAGACTGAATAGTCTCAGCATTCTGGATCTTCACATTCTTCAATTGGTTTCTTAAGGTCATCTTCCTGTAAATGTTCTTCCCTTCAAACAATTTGGTTAGGGCATCAAACATAGCTTTAGGTGTCTTAAGGGAGGACACCTGTGGTATGAGATGATCCTTGATAGAATCAGCAATGATTCTCTTTTCCATAACCAAATTCTTCTTATGCAAGGCCTTAGCCTCATCTCCCTTTGGAACTGGAACCTCCTCATTGATATAGGGGTCTAATTCATTCTCTTCCAGGACCAGGGAGATCCTATACTTCCAAGCTCGGAAGTTATCAGCTCCCTCAAGCTTTTCATCAAGCTTGGTATGATGAGATATCTTAAATTTAGAACCTCAAATGGAAATACAAAATATTTAGATCTTAGCATGTTCAAGATGTTGGATCTAAAGCTTGAGCTCAAATCCTGCAGTGCTGGTTTAGTAGCAAATTAGGGTTTTGCTTTTTCGGAGATCTATTCACTCAAATGCCTTGAAATTTATTCCTACCTTTGATTTTGGGGAGGATATCAATCCAAGCTTGGGCTCACTAAAAAATTCCTCTTCTATGAAAAGCCCTAATTTTCGGCAGCAGTGTTGGGTCCAAAACTGAAAAAACTCAGAATTGGATTCTGCTTCGACATAAAGATGTGCCCTAGGGAGGAGAGTTATTCCCCCTTACTTTTGCTGAAAATATATGGAGGAAGATCCACAAACTAGGAAGCCCTAGTTCCTGCAGCTGCACAGTGTCTTCTTCTCGGGTTAGCTCTGATTCCATGTTAGAATTTCATCATTAAGCTAGCAATATATTAGGATCTTTACTGAGAGAATAACAAGCACAACAATCAAACACAAGAGACAATGAACATAGTATTTATCCTTGGGGAAACCATAAATGGAGAAAATCCCACAACTTCCTCAGAGATAGAATCAGCACCAAAATAGTAAAATCCCCAAAACAGTAAGTGATCTCCTGACAGTAGTAATCTTCTTCTTATCTAGCCCTAGTGTCTTCTCCTTCCTCAACTATGCGCTACACTTGAGTGTGGATGAGTTGTATGATAAATAGAGACTCCAATTCTCTATTTATACTAATGTCGACATGACTAAAACCCTACTAGGGCTGACCTCTACTAGGAGAGTCTAATAACCCTAGTGCCCCGGAACTGCGGATACTTTAACCCTTAGACAATCGGAGGGTTACTCACTATGACTTGACATGACTTGTTTACATTATTGATTCTCCCGATTGGAACATCGAGGCATGACAACATGACTCAATTACATTATAGATACATCCTGGATAAACATCGGGTTACAATACATAAGATACATAGATGAATACATTCTGAAGTTACAATTACATCAACATACATTGCACTAGTAACTTTGGAAACTATGCTATCTTGTCAAATTTCATGGCCCCTATTAAGGAAAACATTAAATATGAAAAGATATATGAGGTTTGAAAAATGTACTTTGACAGGGCTTATTCCAAAGTCGAAAAGGGTGCGGGCATTGTGATCATCTCTCCTTCAAATAAAGTCTACAACTTTTCTTTCAGTTTAGAGTTTGAAGCATCAAACAATGTAGTTGAATATGATGCATTGCTTCTAGTGTTAGAAACCACTAAAGACATGGGGATAAATATGTTGAACATAAAAGGTGATTCAGACTTAGTTGTCCTATAGATTAAGAATCAGTATCAGTGAAAAAATGATAGACTAAGGAAGTATAGAAATTCCATATGGGACACCATGGAATGGTTTGATGCACTTAACATTCAAAATATCCCTATGGAAATGAATGGGTTAGCAGACACGTTGGCGGTAGCAGCATCCACCCTCCAACCTTCAGATGAAATGATTAATGGGAATGGAAAAATGGAAATTAATTTCAGACCTTCAATTCCAGATAATGTAGATCACTGGCAGGTGTTTAAATATGATGAGAAACTCTTGAGAATCATCCATAATCTCTAAGATTTTGAAGGTTTGCAAGATTAGTTATCAGCAGCAGGGTAAAGAGTATCATGAATGTGAGGATAATGAAAGGAATCACATCCCGAGTAGACTTATAGTTTTTGAAAATTTGTTTGATCAATAGGATCGTCATAAAAACAAAAGAGAACCAATAAAAATTGGAGATTATATGGAAATAAACATTGGAACTGATAAAGACCCCAAGTTAATAAAAATTGGAAAAGGTACTTCAAAATATGAAAGGAACAATTTGATTAACTTAATCAAAGAATATAGAGATGTGTTTTCCTTTAGCTATGATGAGCTTAAATCCTATTGGGAAGATGTGTTTCAACACACTATTCCCCTCATAGAAGAAGCTAAGGAGGTCAAGCCTTTCCGACAAAAATTTAGGTGAATAAATCCTAAGTTGGCCCCCATTGTGCAGAAGGAACTTCAGATAGGTGAATAAATCCTTAATTGATGGTTCCTTTTGAGTAGGCTCTTTATCCTTGTCATTTAAATATTGTTTTGTGGGGGGTGTGAGAAGGATATCCAATGCGGTTTCCCCCTCTCACTCATGTTTATAGAATATTTTGTACATGGGTACCTAACATGGTTGCAAATTGGTGGGACCATTTTTTTTGCATTTATTTCACCTAGTTTGGCTTAGGGTGGAAATGTTTTACACTAGAATATCCATCTCCATAGATTCATTCTCCTACCTAGGGACTTAATATATGATATCATGAGTCTACTGTGTCAAATCCCAATCAATTTGGTCCTCTAAGTCAACTTGGAGTTTCCTACTAAGCTCTAAGGTCCTAAAACACATTTATCTACCTTTTTTTGAACTTTTGAAGTATATTTTGGAATATGAGGGTGAATTCCTTCAATTATGGATTATTTTCCTTGATTTTAGAGTCCCACATTGAAATTTAGATATGTGGAGTGAATTTGAGGAGTTTACTCCACTGTTTTGGGACTTTATGCACCTTTGTTTTCTTTATATTATGAGACGATAGTGCCCTAAGGAAGTAGCACCCTACTTGAGTGTTTATAGGGATGTGCACTTGATGCATTTTCCTTTAGTTAGTTGCATTCACCTTCAACCAGTTTCATGTTCATTATGTTACTTGCAATAATTTGCTCCTAACATGTAGGGAGCTAAGTCCGCTTAGGGTAGTCATGGGTTATTTAACTCGTCTTAGAGAGTGTGCATGGTTATTCTGGCTCAAGTTAAGCATACCTAGCATCTCATGCATTTCATGAGAAATGTGAATTGTCTCCATGAACTATTCAAATTTCCTTTCCTATTTATACTTTTTACTTCCTTCATTGAAGGTTAATGTAATACAATATTCTCTCTCGTTACTAACTTCTCTATTTTGTGTAATGATTAATGTTTAACACATTTATTACATGAATTCGTTAGATTGTTGATCTCTTTCATAATATTATATTTTTCTTAGTATCTATATACACATGTTCAAAGTCTACAACCCAACCTTCACTTGCTGGCATTTCATGCATTTAAAATATACTCAGCAATGTCTTTATTCACTCGTAGCAAAAAATATTGCTTCCTTGATGTAGCAATTGTTTTTTGGTATCCTAGGTGATTGGAATATGACATTTTATGTATTTCATCCATGATAATTCTCCTCAAATCTATCCATAGGAACATACATTTTATTTTTATAATTAAGAAGTACATCATCCTCGAATGATAACCTTCATACATCTTCTCCAAATTCTGTTTCTATACTTTGTCATTTAAATATTCAATAACAGAGTCAACCAATTTTTCTTCAAACCTAACTTTCAAATGCTAATGGATACCACATTCTTTGCATGCATTTTTCCATTGAATGCATCATTTACTTTAGTTTCTTTTCCCTTTATGTGTTTGAGCTCAAACTCAATCCCACATAAAATTTCCATCCAAATAGCTTGCCTTGCATTTAGTGTTGGATGCTCAAACAAATATTTCAAAACATCGTGGTCTATCCTAAGCTCAAATTTCATTCCCATCAAATAATGCCTCCACATTTTCAAAGCGTGCAGTATGACAAGAAGCTCTAAATTATGGGTAGCATAATTCTTTTCATGTTATTTTAATTTTCTTGATTCATAACATACCACATGATTGTCTTGCATAAGAACTCCAATTCCTTGTTTACATGCATTGGTACACACCACACAATCCTTTATGGATTTGAAAATTTCAAAATCGGAGCTCTTGTGACAAGCTTCCTCAATAGCTAGAAGCTTCCTTCACATTTTTGTGTCCACTCAAATGTTATTCGGATCTTTTGCAAAGAAGTGATATGGTGTGCAACCTTGGAGAATCTTTTAATGAACCTCCTATAATAACCAACAAGGACCATAAAATATCTCACATCTATCACATTCTAAGGAGTTGGACAATTCATAATGACCTCAATATTTTTTGGATCCATAGAATATTCCTTACTCTGAAATAATGTGACCTAAGTAATGGATTTGTTTTTTTATTTTATAGAAATCACATTTTCTTATATTTGCATATAGCTTATTCTTATAAATTTCAAATCCATTCTCAATTTTTCTTCATGTTCCTCTTCAATATTGGAATAAATGAGAATGTCATTTAGAAAAACAAGAACGAACTTATCCAAATACTTGCTGAAAATGCTATTCACAAGACAAATGAATATGGTTGGTGCATTAGTGATACCAAATGGCACCACCATGAAATCATAGTTCCCATAGCTTGTTCTAAGGATTTTTTTTTGCATGTCTTCTTCATTTACTCTCACTTGATGGTAGCTAGACCTCAAATCAATCTTTGAAAATACCATCGCCCCTCTCATTTGATCAAATATGTCATAAATTTGAGGCAAATTGTACTTAATGTATACTGTAACTTAATTTAACTACTTGTAATCAAGACATAAATTGAGTGTTCCATGTTTCTTTTTTCACAAATAGCATAGGCGATCCCAATTGCAAAACACTTGGTTCATTGTAATTATTTTCCAATAGCTCTTGCAATTGCATTTTCAACTCTAGTAATTATAGTGTACTTATTCTATAACATGTCTTGGACACTGGTGCATCTCCTGGTATAATATTAATTGTGAAATAAATGTCCCTCTTCAAAGGAAGTCAGGACACTTCATCAAGAAACACATCTCTAAATTCTTGTAAAACTCAACAGTCCTCCCACTTGGGAGATTCATTTTTAGTCTATCCAATACTTGGGATGTGTACAAATGAAAACCCCTTCTAAATAAAATATTTAGTTTCATGGATGAAATATGTCTAATAGAAACCACCTTTGGAATTCCTTTTACTATCCTTGGGTTTCCTTCTTCATCAATGCATTCCAAATTATTATTGTAGCAACCAAGTCTAACTTTATGTGCTTCCAACCAATCCATTCCAATTAGAACATCACAATAAGAAAGTGGAAAAATATTTTGATTTACCCATATAAAGAGTCCATCCATTTCTAATGGACATTTCTTCACCATCTTACTAACTTTCCTCTTGGTTCCAATGGCTAGTTGGAACAGCCATGATTTTCTATGTTTTTTTCTCTTAAAATCACAAATCTCAACAACTTTATGACTCATATAAATATGAGTAGATCCAGGTGTTAGGATTATTAGTCCTCCCTTGACCAAACAGTCTATTAGATAAATTTAGCCTAACTTAGGAGTTTTAATTAATTAATTAAGTCCACTAGTACCATTGGGTCCACATGGCCTAATGGGGCCACATGTACAAGCTACTAGAGTGTAGGGAACACTACTAGAGGCTGACTGACACTGACTACACTTACATGTATCAGTTTAGGCACCTCTTAGACCAATCCCTACACTTTAGGAGCCACTGGGAGTCCCGAAACCAACCTCCTTTAGTTAGTTGGAGTTGGAACTAGTTAAGCTTAGTTAATTTCCAATTACATTCAGTTACATCATAATTAGTTCAGTTAGAACCAGTTATGCATGGCTGCATGTGGATTAGGTGCCTTTTCTCACCTACTACTTCAGTTAGACTGAGTTAACTAAGAATTACTGATTGTATGAGTTGTTTAGACATCTGGAGTCAACCGATTGGACTTCGATATTGATTGAGACATCCTAAGTTAGCTAGTCAGTTAAGTACAATCACATCCAGTTGGTAGATTCGAATTCCTCCCTAATGGATTCAAATTTTTTCTTTATGTAAACTATTGTAACACTGGATTTAATTAATGACAATGATACTATAATTACCTGAGCTACACTCATTCGTTTCTTGTGTGGTTTGATTTGTTTCGTGTGTATATTCATTCTCCTTTTGTTGCAATAATAATTTAGAACTAATTGCTTGAAGATCTAAATGGCACAACAATTGTAACATGGTATCAGATCCATCTCAAGTAGGCTTCACATTTGTTTCTCTCCATTGAACACTAGAAGTAGCTGGGTTTCCACATAACTCCCCAATATGGATTTTCTTCCTCTGAATTTATTAAGAGTGGCAGTGTGGGTGTGATAGACCTTGAAAAAGTGTTCATGTTGAGAGGAAAATCATGATTCTAACATAGTTTGAATGTTTGGTGTTTTGTAGTGAAAATATACAGGTGCTACATAGCTTCTATGAATAATTGTGGTATTTCAGTTGGAGAATTATGGATTCTCTACCTTCTACTCAGATCCTAACACCCTTCAATTATATTGATTGGAGGGAAGATATGCAACTGGCCTTGCGCAAGGTTGGATACTATAGGATAATACTTGGAAGGGGGGTTGAGCCCCATTAGCCAGTTGAGAAGAACACATATCTAAACTGCTTAGATGAAGTCTTCCACCTTGAAGGTTTGAGGACACCCAGAGAACCTTGGGAGAAGCTTGAATACTTGTTTGGAAAAAAATATGAGCTTCGGGGATACCTCCTGGTGTTGATGTAATTGTAACTTCGGAATGTATTCACTTGTATATCTTATGTATTGTACCTCGATGTTTATTCTAGGAAGTATCTATAATGTAATTGAGTCATGTCATGCCTCGATGTTCCAATCAAGAGATTCAATAATGTAAAAAAGTCATGTAAAGTCATTGAGGTTAACCTTACATTGTAAGTCCGGGCAGTAGTCCCCACATTTGTGTCAAGGTTAACCCTCCTTGTTGATCGGAGGGAAAAGTACCCATAGTTGTGGGGCACTAGGGTTATTAGACTCTCTTAGAGATGTTGGATCTAGTAAGTAATTGTTAAGTGAGGCTGACATATTGGAGTGGACATTAAGTGAATCAAAGAATATAAATAGAGAGCAATCCTCTCTATTTAACACACACACTCACTCATTGGGGCGCATGAGTGAGAGAGAAGTTACTGGGACAAGAGAGAGACTACTGCCATTGGGAGATCATCTTTATGTTTTCAGGTTTTACTTTTGGTGCTGATTCTATCTCTAAGGAATTTGTAGGTTTTTCTTCTTTATGGTTTCCCCGAGGAAAATTCTTTGTGTCTCTTGTCTCTTGTGTTTTATTGCTGTGCATGTTATTCTCTCAAATAAGATCCTAAGATCATAATGCTAGCTTGAATGATAAAAATCTAACATGGTATCGGAGCTAACCTGAGAAAAGGAAATTATACAGCTACAGAATCTAGGGATTATTACTTTTTGGGTCTCTTTCCACAATCCATCAGCAAAGGTATGTTAGGCTAACTCTCCATTGAAGGGCGCATCTTTCTGTTGAAGCAGAATTTGATTCCGAGCATTTTCAGTTTTTGGTGTGGGAAATTAGAGCTTCTTACAGAAGAGGAATTTTTGAGTGAGCTCAGCATAGGATTTATCTCCTCATCAAAATCGAATTTTAGAGATCGGGGTCAATATTTTTGGTTGGGTGAAACTCCAAGAAAGTCAAACCCTAGTTTGACCCCAAGCTGGAAAAACCCTAAATACTAAAACTGATAAGTTTTGGTACATCCACTATAGATTGGGATTAGATAAGGCTCAGAAGCTGAAACATTCACAATCCGAATATAAAATATGGATTTACACTGTATCCAAAGTTCAGCCTCAGATTCGCTATATTCTAGGAGATATGATCTCTCCCAGTTAGGGTTCCATCCTCTTCCAGGATTTATCCCTAAACAGGACACCTGGGGAGAATTTCCATATCTCGAGCTACAAAGGTCCAAATTAAATTTATAAAGCTATTCAAGAAAGGGAATGAACTTTAGTTTCTTTGGTAGAATTTTTAGACCCCGAATATGAAACAGTGACACGTGGCAGTCCGTACAACTTCGTTGTTCTAAACAGTCTTGAAATAGGTCACCTTGGGAAAACAATCATAAGTCCCAATTGGTGAAACCAATTCTGATGAAACCTATGGTTTTGGAATAGGTAAAGGCAATTCTACCTCAGTGCGAATTTTCATACATAGAGGAGTAGTAATTTTAAAGATATTGCAGAAACAGTATCAGGAATTTCTATAGAAGAAATTGGAAAACTAGGGCTTCCTGTTCTGGGAGTTTCCCTCCACTATTTTCAGAAAAGGAGTACATTGGACAGCTCACCTTGAAGAGATCTATCTTTCTATCCAATCAGATCTGAAATATTCCAAGTTTTGAAAATTAGGGTTTGTCTGACAAACCCTAGATCAGCTAGCTCCTGAACCAGGACGAACACCTCAAATCGGTAAGATCTAATCTTTTGCTATTTTCATTTGAGGTTCTAATTTCAAAGTGATCTATCACAATATCTCGATGATAAGCTTGGTGAAGTTGAAAACTTCCAAGCACGGAAGTATATGATCTATCTAAAGAAAATGAATTGGACACCTACACAAGTAGAGAAGTTCCAATTCTAGAAGGAGATGAGGCTAAAATCCTTACACAAGAAGAACTTGGTCAAGACCAAGAAGATCATTGTTGATTCAATAATGGATCACCTTGTACCACAAGTGTCTCCCCTAAAGACAACGAAAGATATGTTTGATTCCTTGACCAATATATTTTAAGGGAAAAGCATAAATCAGAATATGACTTTGAGAAAATAGTTGAAGAATGAGAAGATCCAGAATGTAGAGACCATACAGCCATACTTTACGAGGGTCTCTCAAATCAAAGAACAAATTGAAGCAGTAAAAGAATAAGTGAAGAATGTATAAGTGGTGATAGCCACCTTAAATGGCCTCCCAGGATCATGGGATTTATTCATGTGAGGAATGTGTGCCAGAAGGAAGTGATTACTTTCAGCAGACTCTGGGAAGGAGAAAGAAGCTTGACTCATAATAAGAGAAGAGAATATGGGAGCAACTAAAGATCAAGATCTCACCATCCAAAGATGATACCTCAAGCGATGAGGAATATGAAAAACTCAAACTCTTGAAGAACCTCTTATCCACCTTATCATTTGGATAAGAAACGATGCTATGATGAAGCTGAAGGCTCAAGACGGAGTCTACCCATGAAACAAATAAAGATAAGTATTCAATTGTCATTTCATGATATTTTTTTCATTATGCAATTTGTTTATGTTCAGTTGATGTATTATGGATGATATAATGCTACTAATATGCATGTGATGGGTAAGTAGCTCATGGTGCTATACAACTCTCCATGGCTACTTATCTAGAATGAAACTTCTTTGATGACATATTGGATTAGTGCACAATCTCAATTTTGTCCTGGTAGAGATGGAAGGAATCTAGAAAGTTTCCGTGAGATATGGATGAATGTTGTATTGGCTAAAATAGTTGCATGATCATATATTTATGCATAAGAATTTTCCATTATAAATATTCCTTATGAAATGTTTCTAACCATACAAATGCATTTGACTTGTAGGAAAGATCGCGTACAATCACCTACAAGCAAATAAGGATGAGAATTGTTCCGAAGAACAAGTGACGACAGTTCAATAAAGAATCCAAGATGAAGAATAATATGATGATAATTTCAAAGAAGAGATCTCAGACACAATGCAATTATGTAACACTGTTTAGCAAAATCATTGATGAAGAACCTTCCAAGAAGTAGCTAAGAAGAAAGGGAAGGAGTGTACCAGTTCAAGAAGAATGATGTCTAGGATGCAGTATAGAGACCTGCAGACAAGTTCATAGTTCCATCATGTAGTAAATGGAAACATAATGGGATATAAGGCAATATTCGTAGCACAAGGCATAGACTACGAAGAGACATTTGCAGCCAATAGAAATACACATGATAGGAAGAATCATGTGTGCAAATGAAAGAAGGCCTTGTACGAGCTTAGAAGACACCCATGGGATAACCCATACATGAGGAGCTTGATGAAGACTTGAACCTTTGCTACAAGGTTGAAGATGAAAGTCTATAGAGGATGGCAAGCTCACAGATGGGTGCGAGAAGAACTTTTGAAAAATTTCAAGATAGATGATCTTGGTATCCAATGATCCTAGATGGATACATAGAATATTAGTAGTAGAGGAAGCTACTTGTCACTTTGGTACAGAATGTTTCAGTGGATAGAGTACGAAAGACAGAGGGAGAATGATGTTCTGCTTCAGAGGGAGTGACTGTAGATGATCCTGAGGTTTGACATGGTATGACAGGATGGATAGATTACTAATGACTCTAGGCCCTATTGTTATAGCTGATTTAACCACTCCAGGTGAATCACACTTTGTATGGCCTTCCCCTATCCCGCTGCAGACTCCTTAGACCCCATGGACCATTTTTTGTCCTTTGATGTTTCCTTGACCATCCCTAAAAACATGTGAAAAATTATACATGCGACTTTTAAACCTATAAGCATGTATATACGCGGGTTTGACCACTAAAACCATGTACGTCAAGATGTGTACAAAATCCAAATCCTTTTGGAGTTTTCCTTGACATGGATCCAACTCATTTGACTCCTGGCCTTCCATATGCCTTGAGATCGCTCGGATTCGACCTTTCATTACCCCTTTGAAAAGCTATATAAGGAACCCCTTGGTACATTGAAGGCATAAGAGAGAATTAAGAGAAAATAAACTATAGTCCATTGTTACCGGAACTTATGCTTGAGTCTGCATCCCTTTATCCGTTGGAGCACTTTTACGTTCTTCCAAAGCTTTCCTTTTGCTTGTGAGCTTGCTATCTAGTGATGGAGGATTGAAGTGGTGGAGGCCCAAGTGGGGGATTCAGTTTCTCCGGTTCGCAGATGTGCCGATAGAGGTTGTATCTTGTAATCTCTGATTTATATTAATAGAAATATCTTTTCCTATCCAGTAATGTGTGTTTGAATGAATATTTTATCCATTGGATTATGTCAAATGCTTATACATTATTGATTATATATGCTAGAATAGATCTAACACCATGATATATAGAATGCTTGTATTGTTTACTTGTTGTTGAGGAAGTAATCTATCAATTCAAGCTGAAGGTGGAAAGCTCAACGGGGATCTACTTCAACCGTCCGAAATAAGGTACGAGGTCTGATCCTTTAGTGTTAGACATTTAATTTCTATTGCATATTGGAAAGGATTGATTTCTGGAGTCAAGCTATCTGTTGTGGTACCCCAAGCCATAGGAATTTCTCTCCGTAACAGAATTGGCGACTTTGCTGGGGAGTTCCTAGTAGTTGTCCTTTGGGGGTTGTTTTCTCGGCATTCAATGAATTTGAATTACTCTTTCTCTCTTGTTTCTGTGTCAGGTCTGGGGGCATGTATGCCTGGTAGAGTTTGATTGGTGTGAAGTTTGTCTCAGCCTGTCTATTTGCCTTGATTTTATGCACCTTTCTTCCTGTACGCGAGTTTTTAAGTCACGGTCGCGTATACACGTGGGTTTCTCTTCGATTTCCGCGTATACACGCGGGTTTACTGTGAACAGTTGTGCATGCCCTTGTTTTTGCCTTTTTGTGGAAGTTAAATGGTTGCTGGGTGAATTTTGATATTTGCTGAGTCTCCTTTGGCACTACCTGAGTCTGTTTATACCTCTGTTTCTGACCAGAAACATTTTTTTTAGGCTAATTTTTTTTTCCTTTTAAGAAGGTTCTTGTCATGGCATTTTCCATTTTTTGTTTGATATTAGTGCATTAGAGTTATTTTACCTTAGTGCTTTTATTGAGTGTTGTTTATGCATGCTTGCAGAGTCTAGGGGTTGTAGAATCATTCTTTTGCTTTTTGCATCTCGTTTTATTTCAAAAAATCCAAAAACATTTGGTTATCATCATGCATTTTGCATTGTACTTGCACTAGATTTGCTTTGGAGTATTAGTTAGGACTTCATATATGAAAGCTTGCATTCATCATTTGAAGAAAAATTGTGCATTTCACATAGTAGCATACCCTGTTTTCATGGACACAATGCATTTGCATTGATTGTTAGGTGTGAATTTTACTTCATGTTGTGTCATAACACCATTAGTTGCATGACCATATCCTGTTTTTGAGTAATAAAGCCAACTAAAATCAACACTAAATTAAAATGAACTACACTCTTTTCTTTTATAGGGTGCACCAACAAGCTTAGGTTTTAGGATCTTGGAATAGTTCATTGTAAGTCAATTCTCCAAGATCACTAAACAACAACATGTATGTGTCTATCCAGGTGAGTGTGTGAAATCCTTGGTATAACCAGTGTTTCTCAGGATCCTCCTCTGAAAAGGGAGTTAAGCACAAGGTAGTGTGAGCGGTTATTGATTGGGATGACCCCTAGTCATAACTGAGTAGCACCGAAGATATTTCTAGGATTGTATTCGTATATGGGGGCTCTTTCGGGAGTTTCGGGATTTGCTACCTTGCCCATACGGTTAATCCCACCTGCGACTGTCCACCTGAGAATTGATGATATTGAGGTGACCTTAGTGGCCTTATCTAGGATATCCAGGGGGTACTTTGTAGGGGTTATTCTGTAGGTGTCCCAGCTAGGTTGGGGTCGGACAGCACAGTCTCTTTACGCATTGAAGTCGAGGGCCACAATAATTGGTTACATACCTCTGCTTGTTGTGTATGGGAGTCTCAAGCCTCTCCTAGGAGAGACATACCTACTTCATTCAGGAGCTCACTTATCCAACCCTTGTTTGCTTGCATTTGGCTTTAGATTTTATTAGTGATTTCTCTATGCATGATAGTTGGCTTAGGGTTTATGTAAATAGAGAGTCTTTTCTATTTTTTGATTCATTGTGGATTTAGGTGCAGCTCCTCGTCGTTCTTGTCATTTAGTAGGACTTCTGCCTTCTACTTCTCCTCCTCCTTTGGGAGAGAGACCTAGATAGTCCAGGTGGCCTATGTCGCACATTGATTCACACACCATGGGAGACCATTTAGAAGGTATTCCTGAACCACCTTCTCCCATTCGTGTAGACGATGGGGAGTTTACTCCTAGTTACGATCCTTCACCCGACTTGGCTGAGTTAGGTCATGTGATTTTTGAGATAGGAACCATGCATGATAGACCTACTCACTCTAGGGTTGATTCCCCATGGATGTGTTACTGGTATGGAATGCCGGAGGACGCCGAGACTCATTTTTAACCCACCAGCACTAGCTATGGTAGTTATGGTATGACTGGTTTTCCTTCACATGATTTGGCATTTCATGTCGAATCTGACTTCAAGCCTAACACTATGCCTGGGGGCACTCTCATGCCTTACAATTGGGAGAGGTTTGGGAGCACTATTCACATTGAACCTTCCGTCCCAGTGGTGGAAGTTACATAACATATTCCTCCTAGGTCTAGGGTTAGTGATCCTATTAGGATACTAGATCCAAGATGAGTGACGATAGGGAATAGTACATACTTGATTACTCAGATCCCTTCATCCCTTATCCCTAGTTCTTTAAATGTCCACCCTCCACCTTATTCACGTGGTCCTTCAAGTCGGAACATGGCTATGAGTCAGGTCTGTACTGCGGTTACTATACCGATTGTGTCTCAAGTTTACATACCGCCCATTTCTTCGGGAGGTTATGTTCATGCTTCTAGAGGTTGTATTACTACTTCCAGGGCATATATGCCTACTTTCGGTATGCATATTCCTACTTCTGGAGCGTATCTTCCTACATACGGAGTGTCTCATAGGGCATCACATGTGATGACCTATGCACCATATTATGGGACTCAGTATGGACAGGGTTCTTCACCTTATGGGGGTGGGTATCAACAACCTGCTTACTCTCCTAATTACGGCTTTGTAGCTCCTACTAGTCAAGGTCCACCTCACTATGGTGCTTCCACGCCACCCTATACTGGTCATACGGGAGGAGGGAACTATGGCCAAGGCCATGGTGGTAATCAAACCTATATGAATCAGGGAGTGGTCCATCGACCCCATCATCCTAGGCTCCCTTTTGTCATGATGCTCAATCTTCCTGACTTGTCAATATTGATGAACGATGCTGTAGCTCATGACCTGGCTTGGACGGCTGTCCCTACCAAGCTTCCTTCGGACATAACTAA
The DNA here is from genome assembly GCA_001517045.1 of Pseudotsuga menziesii. Classification (NCBI taxonomy): domain Eukaryota; kingdom Viridiplantae; phylum Streptophyta; class Pinopsida; order Pinales; family Pinaceae; genus Pseudotsuga; species Pseudotsuga menziesii. The sequence goes on from LPNX010643285.1 coordinate 131,610, forward strand.
GTTCGGGGGAAAACCGAGAGAGGACCTGAGCGAACACGTTACTACGTTTCACTTATGGTGCTCTTCGAATTCGTTACATCAGGACTCAATCCGTTTGAGACTATTTCAACACACCCTCATAGGGCCTGCCGCAAAATGGTATATAGAGTTACCTAGGGGAGCTTTCGCTTTGTTCGATGACCTTGCGATGAATTTTCTTAATCACTTCCAGATACCAGTGTGTTATGATGTTGGTACTGAACTCTTGTCAAGATTTTGGCAAGATAAAGCCACACATATCTGTGATCATATTCAAGAGTGGCATAGACAAAAGAGGTTAATTAAAGCCTTTATACCGCCGGAGTTCCTCCTCGAGTGGTTCCTCAAGTCGTTATTGTCGTATATAGTGAAGGATGTTTCTACATCCGGAGTGCGGAATGAGGAACAAGCAATTTTTAGGGTGCAGGAACTGGACTTGATCTATGCTCAGTCCAGTTTGTTGTATGAGATTATTCCCAATGCTCCGCGTTCCAGTTTCGACCCCAAAGTCAAACCTGGACCACATGCTGATGGCATTGTGGGTTGTGCAAGTGCGAAACCTGTGGATTCGGTTGCAAAACAAGTTAGTCAATTTTCAATCAACTAATCTACTTCAGGACAAGCTACGGCTTTGTCTCGACCCACCCAAACGGCGAATGTACTTTCTGTGCAATCGTCGGACCAGAAGGGTAACTAGCAGCCCAGACGGAATAGAAAAAAGGGTAAAAATAATCGTAAGGGTGGGAATAAGAACGAGAATGCTAGTAATAATGACAAGAACGACCAGAATGTTGGGGGGGACAAGCAAGCTAAACGTAAGGTTAAGTTCCCTTGCAAGTTATGTAAGGATGATCACCTCACTTACTTGTGCCCTCGTATTGAGGAAGCTTCGAGTTTCTTGGCATAGGGCCCAGCTGTGCTAACTAACCCTTTACCGCATAATCAAAATATGAACTCAAAGTCCCATGACCAGTATGGTGATGATCATGATCCACCGGAGACTAGCGGTCATGGGTGCATTAACATGGTCCGTGCTACGAAAGTTGTGACCCGTGCAAAATATTATAGTTTGTCACAACCCAGCCCAAGCAAAGAACCTGATCCACCAGGGTCCCCTTTGCGTATTGAGAATTCTATGGATAAACCTGAGGTTGCACCTCGCATTCCTAAGGGAGTACTTAAGCATTTAAGGCATAATCCAAATGCCCGAGCCACCTAGAACTATTTAGTTGTCGAGAATTTGGGCCACACTCCTTGTGCGATGTCTGCATTGGAAGTGCTTCAGAGTTGTCCTTCGCAAAGGAAGGCGTTGCTTTCTGCCCTTGGTGTGAACGATGATGATTCTTCCTCCATGATTAAATTTGAAACCGTAGGACTTTATCCTTGCTTTCCCTACTATGTGTCTCTTTTGATTCATGTAGAATGTCTTAATATGATCATCAAGCACACTATGATTGACAAGGGCGCTACTGCTTCTATGATGTCTTTATCCTGCTGGAAGGGTCTCGGTTCCCTTGAGCTGTCTAAGTCAGCGACCATGTTAACTACGTTCGATGGGAGATATTTTAGGCCGCATGGTATCCTTCCTTCCCTTAAATTCCATTTGGGAGGAAAGACTGTTGTGATAGAGGTCGAGGTGGTTGATGCGCCCCTTGACCACAATCTCTTGCTAGGTAGGAACTGGATGTACAGTATGCAAGCCGTTGCTTCTTCCTTGTTCCATGTTGTATGCTTTCCACATAACGGGAAGATTTTAATGATTGATCAAATGAAATTCAAGAATGCGTCTGTAACCGCATCTTCAAGAGCTTCGATCCTGATCGTTCAACATTCTCAGCCGGCCACTGGGAGTGTGGGTGTAGGCATGTACCCATCCCTCATGGGAAGCTTTAGTTGTCCTGCATCAATCCTCATGATAGGATCTAGTTTCGATGAGGCTTCGACATCTATGAGATCTATGTCTTTTTGCATGAGTCATATGGAAGATCCTTGGATTCTTCCTGCACTGAGTACTTCGAGTGAGCCCATCATGATGGATGTGCCATTTCCTGCAGCTATGATAGCTTATCAAGCTAATCTCAAGTGTGCTACAGAGCCTAGTCCTTCCTCTTCGTGGACAGAAGAGGAGGACCCTTATGTGCTGCCGGCATGGGCAGTACAGTCTTCTCATGTGCACGACTGCCTTGATATGGTTTTCCCTTTAGATGAAGCATTTATCAAGGCTATGTCAGGAGTTGAGCCACCATGGGAGGAACTCCATCATAGATCATACTTTCTTCCAGAGCTTGACCGCTTGGAGCGTGAGGATTTTAGGGCAGTTCTTAGTCAGAGAGTTGGTAGTCCTATGGTTCCATTAAGCTCTCCTGGTCCAATGGCTGATGGAAACATGGAAAACATATATTCAACGATTCCTATCAACATCTCTTGCAATCCTGGCACGATAGAGAATGTCTATATTGGGGTGGAATGTTCCCATGCTGAGATTCTTGAATACACCAAGCTATTTAAGGAATTTTGTGATATGGTGTATTCAAGAATCTCAGCATCTTGTGAGATTCTTGAATACAAGATGCCAGGTATTGACCCTCAAATTGTCGAACATGAGATTAAGACTTACCCCAATGCTAAGCCTGTTTGACAACGTTTACATGCGGTGAATCCTAGGAAAGCACCCGCCATTAAGGTAGAGATAGAGAAGTTGTTGAAAGTTGGTTTCATCTATCCCGTTCCCTTGACGAAGTGGGTTTCAAACCCCGTTCTAGTGGATAAGAAGCAGGGAGCAATCCACATATGTACTGATTTCTATGATTTGAATCGTGCCTATCCTAAGAACAACTTCCCCACACCATTTATTGATCAGATTTTGGATGAGTGTGCGAGTAGCGAGGTGTTCTCCTTCATGGATGGCTTTTCTAGATATAATCAGATATAGATTAAACCTGAGGACCAACATAAGACTGCATTTATCTATCCTTGGGGAATATTTGCATATCAGAAAATGCCTTTCAGCCTTAAAAATACCCGAGCTACATTTCAGCGGGCGATGACCTTGATCTTCCATGATCTCAAGTCCATTATTGAAGTATTTTTAGATGACCTCGCTGCTCATTCTCATATGAGAATGCGTCATCCTTATCACTTGAGATTGGTATTCGAAATATGACGGCACTATTCAGTTAGATTAAATCCTCATAAGTGCATCTTTTTTGTGAAGTCAGGTCGTTTGTTAGGATTCATTGTTTCTAAAGAGGGTATAAGAGTCGACCCTTTGAGGTTGAGGCAATACTTCAGTTGTCTCCCCCAAAAAATATTCATCATCTTCAGTGTTTGCAAGGCATGAAAAACTTCTTATGAATATTTGTGGTCAAGTTTTCCAATTTGACTAGAGACTTCATGCATCTCTTGAAGAAGGACACCCCCTTTTATTGGGATGAGTGAGGCCAGGAGTCCTTTGATGTACTCAAGCAAGCCCTAGCATCGGCCCCGGTGATTAGTCCTTCGGACTATAGCCATGATTTTCTATTATATGTGGCCACGTCCTTAGAGATGATTGGTATGGTTTTGGTTCAAGAGGATGAGGAGCTCCAAGAGCATGTCATATATTACCTGAGTTGGAACCTTATTGATGCAGAGATTTGTTATTCTCATGTCAAGAAGCTTGCTTTATCTACCGTACATGCGGTTCAGCAGTTGAGACATTATATTCTCCTTCACCAGACCTTGGTAGTGGCCCATGTCAATCCATTTTAGTTTTTCCTCACCAGAAGGATGATTAGGGGAAAGTATAATAAATGGATTTTCATTCTGCAAGAATTTGATCTCAAGTTTGTTTCGGAAAAATTGAAGAAGTCTTTAATTTTTGCAGAGCTTATATCGGATTTCCCGAGAGAGGCCGAGGAGTTGGTTTGTGAAGACACGTTTGTCGATGAACACATATTCTTAATCTCAATGTTAGACCCATGGTATGGGGATATCATAATATATTTACAAACACTGAAGACCCATACTCACCTCTCATGAGTTGAATGACGACGATTACATCACATCTCTAAGAACTACCTCATAGTGGATAACACTTTGTATCGCCATGGGGTAGATTCAATTTTATGACGTTGTTTAACTCATGAGGAGGCTGAGGTAGTGCTGAATGATTGCCACAGAGGGGCGTGTGGTGGTCATTTATCTGGTCTTTCTACAGCTCAAAATATTTTAAGAGCGTGTTATTTCTGGCCGTCGATCTTTAAGGATTGTGTTGATGCGGTCAAGAGGTGCCACCCTTGCTAGGTGTTCGCACATAATATGCCCTCAAAACCTGCCCCATTACATCCCATTATCATCGCCGGTCCCTTCACTAAGTGGGGGCTCAATTTTATGGATTGCAACCCAACTTTAACTGGGGGGCACCATCATATTATAGTGGCTGTTGACTACTTCACGAAATGGGCTGAGGCTATGCCTACAGTAAAATATTACGGTGAGATAGCCGCCCACTTTGTATTCAACCAAATTATTACTCAGTTCGGGATTCCGAAAGAGCTTGTCACTTACCATGGCTCGCACTTTCAGAACCGTATGATGGAAGAGTTGGCATTGAAGTTAGGGTATAAGAAAGAGCATTCCTCTTCTTACCACCCTCAAGCAAATGGACAGGTAGAGGCAGTGAATAAATCACTCAAATCCATTCTCCAATGAACCATTGCACAAAGCAAGAACAATTGGCACATCATGTTATATCCTGCTTTGTGGGCATATCAAGCTGCTGTTAAGACTGCCACTGGTTTTTCTCCATATCAACTTGTACATGGAGTGGAGTCGATATTGTTGGTTGAATGCGATATTCCTTCGTTGAAGCTAGCTACAGAACTCTTACTAGACACTTGACCATTGGAGGAGCATTTGGTTCACCTTGAGCAACTTGATGAGTAGCGTTGGGATGCCTTGGTGGCTCTAGAAGTTAATAAAAGTCACATAAAGGCCCAGTATGATAAGTCTGTCTGTCCAAGGGCATTTAGTGAAGGAGACTTGGTCCTTTTGTGGGATCAACCAAAAGAACCCTTGGGGGAAAATAAATTTAATCCTATGTGGCGTGGTCCTTACGTGGTCAAGCGGGTGTTAGAGAAGGGTGCATATGAGTTAGTGGATTACGAAGGAACGGCCTTGGCGGAGCCTAGAAATGGGCTCTATCGTAAGAAATACTATGCATGATCTTCAGCTAAGGATGCTTATTGTATATTATTGTATAGTTTTGCATAGTTAGGTATTTTTCTTATCATGATCGGGTTTGTGATTAGTTTCCGTTTCTTTTGGTAGATGTCAATGGAATCTTCCACCTACATAGGATTCGCGGATGGTGCAAGCTGTCACACTCAACACTCAGCCTCTGCTGCTTGGGTGATTTATACTCCTATGGGTCAGGTACTGTCTTTAGGAGGTGTATGTCTATGGCCATCTTCCAACAATGTTGCTGAATATAGTGCTGTTATCGAGCTTCTATGGGATGCCATTTCACATGGTGTTCTCTCTCTTGAGGTACGTCTTGATTTAGAGTTAGTAGTGTCATAGCTCAATGGTTTGTACCATGTTAGAGATCTGATGTTATTGAGAAGATTCTTACGTGTGAGATTGTTAGAATGGCAATTTGACAATATAACATATATACACATTCCAAGAAATAATAATCAAGTTGCTGACTCATATGCTAACTACGTGTTAGATTGGCATTTGTTTCATTCATAATAAATTAATCACAAACACAATTTTTACTCATGTAAATAAATAAACCGATCACCATAAAAAAATTTATATATACATCCAAAAATGTGATAATACATAGTGTCATGATACAAAATTGGGGCTTTCGAGCCACCAGCATATAATACACGGTAGTACAAAATGTATACACTCCCAGATGCCTAATCTTGTGGAGGAGGAGGAGGGTTGTGATCATTGAAGGTCACTACGGCTCTTGCTAGCCGTCGGAATAATTGCACCGATGCGCGTGGTACACCCACCACCTACTGCTGCATAGACTTAGGCAAGTCCTCAACTTGCGCCATGGGAACTCTATGAGTTAGTCTCACAAAATTGGTATGAATGCTCTGGAGCATTCGCTCTGCATCCACACCCATGATGTCATCTCCTTTTCCCCTCCTTCTATGATGAGGGAAGCCTTCTGGCCGCCATGGTCCCACATCTGCACACAAATGGTAGATGTCACTATGTATTGTCATGCAAAAATATGTCTTTTTGATTCCATATAATCAAGCAAACACAAAAAATTAAATAACTCAAAAAATTTTAAAAAGAGAGGGTCGAGATTCGTTACCTATATCGCCATATGTCGATCCTGGTGGTAGTGGCATGTCCGAGTCCCCCCCGAAATCTATCCCTGCATAGGGCTAGTCATCGATGGAAACTATATGTCATCACCACCATGGAAAGAAGTCAGCTGGATATGGGTTGGCCACCCTACCACCCCCCAGTCTGTGCATAGCATCTTCCCAATTCCGTTGGGCTGGATCTCGAACCCCGTGAAGAGGACCGTCCACTCTAGGGCTCAATCCTGGAACACGCTCGAAGAAAAATGTGCTCAAAATACTGCTGAACCTGAAGTTCCACACTCTACCTACCTTACACTCACTGAGCTTATGTTTCATGTTGCTCAGTAGTGTAGTGCTCTAGTCGTAAATCATGGGTCTCATGCACTCCACTGCATAGAACATCCGAGGCTGCGAGGCTTGGTGGAGTGATGCCAAGCCTGCTATCCTGCCCAATGTCAATAGTATGGCCTTTAGGCCCAGCACCTGTATAGCGTTGGTAGGGACTTGACTCCCCACCTTCTCTGTGTCTAGATATCAGTACACTGTGATGTACTCGTTGATAGTCAGGCCACCTCCTGGCCCACCACGGGAACAAAGGTTCACCACTTCCCATCGTCTAGAAAGCCCTGTAATGAAGTACATGTCCTCCACCTCTATGGTGAGGGACATCCCATCGATCTGGAAGGACTCCGAGTCTGGATCCCAGTAATCCACCAACATCTATAATAGTCTTGGTTTGTCCCTCAAACCACCAAGACACCAAAACTTGTAGAGTCCACATGCACGTAGAGCCTATTGAGCCATTAGATCAGCCCTTACTGCTTCCTCTACTTCACCATGTTCACGCTCTCTCCACTCTAGGACCATCCTGCACAAGAAATTGCAAATTTTCCCATCAATTTATTGAAAAAACCATATGCGTGGCCTCATACGCGACTGTTTTCAAAATAGTCGCATATGTACGCGGGTTTGAGGCCATTTTCCGCGTATGTCCAGCCCTATACGCAGAAAAAACCTCGATTTCTGCGTGGGCCGCTGTGCTCATCTTAGGGTGTCCTAGAAACCTTATTTGACCATGGAATTTCATGAAAATTACATCAAAATGAAAGAGAAGAGCATGGGTAAATACTTGGAAGAAATGATAGTGGATTCCGTCGGCTGGATCTCCTAGAATTCGCTGTTGAAAATCAGAGCTCAAATGGGTAAAAGTTTCAAATGTTTTATAATATTTTGAATTGTTTACTATTTATATAAATTTTTCAAATATTTGAAATTTTTTACCCCCTTTCCTTTAGTTTTGACATTTTCTAACCATTTTGGACTGTTTTTGACATAATTCATGTTGTAGAGGACCTTTTTCAGTGCCATTTCAGCCGTTGGATTGACCCATTCGTGCTGATCTCAGGTATCATGTCTAAACTGGAATATAGGTTAGGTTTCACCACCATTTGCATTTTTGATGACCTTATGACCATATCACCATGACCTTAGGTACGAACCCACTCTGTTATGTCATGGAACCTTCTTGCTGTTTTAAAAGTGGCATGATATGAGTGGTAGAACTTCACCTTACATGGGTACCGTATTTAGCGCCTTATTTGCATTTGGTACCCATGCCGATGTTTTCTCTTTTAGGGTATGGGAGTCTATTGTATAGTACTGCCATGACATTTTGCAAAAGCCTCATACTCCTCTTGATCTTATGCTGGCCTATTCCCCTAGGAATCCCTCATGTCAATTTGTGAATGCATTATCATGAGCTTTTCCTGTCTTATTGAGCTTTATGCCAGCTCTTTTGACATTGCGTTTCAGCCATATAGCCCGAGCTTGTCTCATGTCTAGCCATGCAGAGCCATTTTTTATATCCTTCACAACTTGTTTCCCTTTTTACCGAGAGGGGATTTTCCCTCGAGTGTTGATATCCTACACATGTATCCTTGCATTGAGCATAGGTATGTTCCACTGCTTGGAACTAGTTTTTTTTCCCTTATGACACTCGTCTCCTCCTAGTCTGTAAATATAAATCCATTTTATTCTTTTTCAAGCTTTTTAAATAATTGAAAAAGTCCAAAAAAAAAATCAAAAAACCAAAAAGTTGGACAAGGAAAGATGTTATATGTGGCAGCTGTCGAGTCATGTCGCCTTCAAATAGAGCACTGTATATCACATCCATTGGTTTGGTTATAGTTTGACTTTAGGAGTTGTACTCATTTATCTGAGTTTATCTCCACCGACTGGTTAAGCTTCCAATCCCTATGGAGCTTCTGTCGATGCCTCCTATGTCGCAGAGACGTCTCAGTTTGTATATCGAGTCTATGTTGCCTTCATTCATTCACTATACACTGTTATGCTCTTGTTCGAAGGAAGTTGAAACCTGAGTCGACCATTCCTTAGTTATCTTGACTTTTGATGTCAGCCATTCTCGGTACAGGTACTAGTTCATGCACCTTATGATCGAGTCCTTCCACATTATATAGCTTTGCTAAGTACCTCGTGTTGGATGATGGGGGATGCCTTAATACCCTCCTTCCAGCGGATTTCATCCCATCAACTTCAGATCATTTATTCTGGGATTGGAATCTAGAGTCATTTTGAGTGCCTTGAGACTTGCAGTCATCAGTGGCAGGTTCTCTTGCCATCGGCAGTTTTTGGGAATACATCAATGTCCCCTAATCAATGGATCCTCTCAAGTGTTCGACCTCAACACATTTATTCACACTTGTTAGTTTTCACTCTAGTACCTTGATTCCCATTTTCATCATCGGTGGGTGATCTCATGTTTGTTAATGGTATACATTAATGACCGGTAATTAGACGATGGACTACTATGTTCAACCTCGACACCTCTATTCTCATAGTAGGACATGTACTCGTAGCGGTTTGTGTAGAAGAATTTCTATATTGGTGGCATCCCTTATATGCTACCTCCTTGATCATGCCAGTGTTCATGAGATTTCAGCTCTCGTGACTTGATTCCAGTATATGTCAGATATTTCCAGCCACTATGGAGATCTTGATCTGTTATATATTTCCAGCCATTATGGAGATCATGGTCCTTTGTATATCTTCATCATGGAGGTTCTGATCTATGTATATTGTACATGACGATGACCACTTATGTGATATCTTGTATCATGCCTATTCATGGCCATTGTACTCTTATGTATCCAGGATTGCTATATGTATTTGCAGTTATGTGCAGAGTTGTATTATTGTACTATGCTGATTGGGTGGCTGGTCTTTCATTTGGGATCCTTCATCACTCCACTTCTGGGATGGACTTATAATGTATTTCGGCCATCGTATGACCCCTCTAACCTCACACATTAGGGGGCATCTATTATAGCTGATTTCACCACTCTAGGTGAATCACACTTTGTACGGCCTTCCCCTGTCCCACTGTAGACTCCTTAGACACCATGGACCATTTTTTGTCCTTTGATGTTTCCTTGACCATACCTAAAAACATGTGAAAAATGATACATGTGACTTTTAAACCTATAAGCGCATATATACGTGGGTTTGACCACTAAAACCGTGTACATCGAGATGTGTACAAAATCCAGATCCTTTTGGAGTTTTCCTTGACATGGATCTGACTCATTTGACTCCTGGCTTTCCATATTCCTTGAGATCGCTCGGATTTGACCTTTTATTACCCCTTTGAAAAGCTATATAAGGAACCCCTTGGTACATTGAAGGCATAAGAGAGAATTAAGAGCAAATAAACTATAGTCCATTGTTACCGGAACTTATGCTTGAGTCTGCATCCCTTTGTCCCTTGGAGCACTTTTGTGTTCTTCCCAAGCTTGCCTTTTTCTTGTGAGCTTGCTATCTAGTGATGGAGGATTGAAGTGGTGGAGGCTTAGGTGGGGGATTCAGTTTCTCTGGTTCGCAGACGTGCCAACAGAGGTTGTATCTTGTAATATCTGATTTATATTAATAGAAATATATTTTCCTGTCCAGTAATGTGTGTTTGAATGAATATTTTATCCATTGGATTATGTCAAATGCTTATACATTATTGATTATATATGCTAGAATAGATCTAACACCATGATATATAGAATGCTTGTATTGTTTACTTGTTGTTGAGGAAGTAATCTATCAATTCAAGCTGAAGTTGGAAAGCTCAACGGGGATCTACTTTAACCGTCCGGAATAAGGTACGAGGTCTGGTCCTTTAGTGTTAGACATTTAATTTCTATTGAAAATTGGAAAGGATTGATTTATGGAGTCAAGCTATCTGTTGTGGTACCCCAAGCCATAGGAATTTCTCTCTGTAACACTTACTGACAGTAAAACAAATTCCAACCTTTTCTTCAAGGTTGAAGGTCAAATACCAGTGATGCCTCTGTTATATGTCGATGACTTGTTCCTGACAGAAAAAGAAGAACTCATTAAAGTTGCAAGAAGGATACTTGCTATCGAGTTTGAGATGAAGGAATTGGATATGATGCACTACTTTCTAAGCATGGAGGTGTGACATAATCTCCTTGGGATAAGAGAAGTATGCAGTAGAGGTGTTGAAGAGGTTTAGGATGATGGAATGCAAGGCCATGACCACACCTATAGCATTGAACCTGAAGCTATTGAGCGATGCTTCATCAGAGTTGGTTGATGCTATGATGTATCGTCAGATGATTGGGTCCTTTATGTACCTGATGAATACGAGACCAGATATTTGTTTTGCTGTGAACACCTTGAGCCAGTTCCTAATAGATCCGAGACATGTTCACTTGATTTCTACAAAGCATATTATGAGGTACCTAAGGGGTACTGTTGATTATGGGCTCAAGTATTAGCGAATCAGGAAGATCAACCTGGAGGGTTATGTTGATATAGATCGGGAAAATAGTGCCATAGATAGGAAGAGCACTTCAGGGTGTTGCTTCAGTATGGGATAAGGTGTGATCTCTTGGTTTAGTAGGAAGCAATCATGTGTGGCACTGAGTACAGCTAAAGAAAAGTATGTCACATCTTGTTCAGCTATTTGTGAGGCAATATGGTTAAGGAAGCTACTATTTGATTTATTTGATCTCTAGATGGATGCTACTTGTATACATTGCGACAACCAGAGTTGTGTGAAGTTGTCGGAGAACCCAGTGTTCCATGACAAGTTGAAGCATATTGAGATCAAGTATCACTATATTAGGGATATGGTGCAGAGAGGAGAAGTGAAACTCTAGTATGTTGCGACGGATGAACATATAGCTGATGTGTTGACGAAGCCATTAGCTAGAGTGCAGTTTGAGTACTTTAGGGAGAAGCTTGGTGTTCTCTAGATCGAGATTCCCTCCAAAGGGAAGTGATGAGTCTGTGAGCCATTCTGACATGGTGAAAGGATTGGTTCCTTCCATGATCAGATGTAAGGGCTGAGCCATTATTTCATGATGAGAGGATTGGTTCCTCACATGTTAGATATGAGTGCTGAGCCATTCTGATGTGACTATAGGATTGGTTCCTACATGATCAAATATAAGTGTTGAAAGACATTCTTGGAATGGAGGCACTTGGTCAGTTACCAGGAACACTCAGTTTGGGACCGAGGGCCATTTTGATGTGACTGTAGGATTGGTTCCTACATGATCAGATGTGAGTGTAGAGCCATTCTAAGGCAATTATAATATTGGTTCCTACAATGATCAGATGTAAGTGCAGAGACATTCTGAGGCGATTTTAGGATTGGTTTCTACAATGATCAGATGTAAGTGCAGAGCCATTTTGAGGTGATTGTAGGATTGGTTCCTACATGATCAGATGTAAATGCAGAGCCATTCTAAGGTGATTATAGGATTGGTTCCTACATGATCAAATGTAAGTGTAGAGCCCTTTCAACATGTAGGTAGGATTGGTTCCTCGCATGGTTGAATGTAAGTTCCAGGCCTTTCTAACATAGATGAATGGATTGGTTCCTCTCATTGTCATATGTGAGTGCTGGGCCTTTCTGATATGGTTGTGGGATGTGTTCCCACATGGTCATATGTGAGTGCTAGGTGTGCCTTTCTTATGTGATTATGGGATTGGTTCCTACATAATCATATATAAGTGTTGGGTGGGCCATTCTGACTTAGGGTCAGATATATGTGGTGGAAAAGACCTACATGGAGGCTAGGCCTACAACCAGCATGAAAAAGGCTGGCTCTATAGAACTTCCTGTGATGAGAAGAATCAAGAGATAGCACTAGAGATGATGATCCAACAGTAATGATCCAGATCGAGTGATGATCTAGATCCAGTGATGATAATCCAGTAGTGATGATCCAACAGTAATGATCTAGATCTAATGATGATCCAGATCCAATGATGATGATCCAGATTGAGTGATGATCCAGATCCAGTGATGATGATCCAGATCAATATGAAGATGACTTGAAGATGAAGATGACTTGAATATGATGAGGACTCGATGATGATCTAGATGATATAGAGAAGAAGACTTGTGCTGATAAATTGTGTCAAGAGAATACCTTCCTAGTTAAGAGGGAGTGTTGATGTAATTGTAACTTTGGAATGTATTCACTTGTATATCTTATGTATTGTACCCTAATATTTATTCTAGGAAGTATATATAATGTAATTGAGTCATGTCATGCCCCGATGTTTTGATTGGGATATTCAATAATGTAAACAAGTCATGTAAAGTCATTGAGGTTAACCCTACATTGTAAGTTGGGGCAATAGTCCCCACATTTGTGTCAAGGTTAACCCTCCTTATTGATCGGAGGGAAAAGTCCCTACATTTGTGGGGCACTAGGGTTATTAGAATCTCCTAGAGATGTCGGCTCTAGTAAGTAATTGTTAAGTGAGGCTGACATGTTGGACTGGACATTAAGTGAATGAAAGAATATAAATAGAGAGTGAGCCTCTCTATTTAAGACACACACACTCACTCATTGGGGCACATGAGTGAGAGAGAAGTTGTTGGGACAAGAGAGAGACTACTGCTGTTGGGAGATCATCTTTATGTTTTTGGGTTTTACTTTTGGTGCTGATTCTATCTCTGAGGAAGTTGTGGGGTTTTCTCCTTTATGGTTTCCCCAAGGAAAATTATTTGTGTCTCTTGTCTCTTGTGTTTTATTGCTGTGCATTTTATTCTCTCAGATAAGATCCTAAGATCATAATGCTAGTTTGAATTATACAAATATAACACTTGGAGAATGATCTGGTAGCCTTACATCTCAGTAATTTCAAAACAATAGAGCAATTGTTTACTAAATTCAAGTGTTTTGCACTCCAATGTAGACAGTGTGGAATAAAAAGAAAGGATAAGTGAAATGTGTTTTCCATTCTCAACAAACTCGGTCCAGCATATTCAATATTTGTATCAATATTCCATTCAAAAAGGGATTCCTTTTCATATTGAAAAATTCCTTCACTTGATTCCTTTTCTGAATCCTTAATAAAGGAGAAAGAGAAGTTGATTCAAATGGGAGTCATCAATACCTCCAAAGATAAATCTTTCCTGGTGACTGAATCTTCCAAAGCGCAAGCCAAAGGGAAATTAAAGAAGAAGGAGCCCAAAGCAGCTGATTCGAAGCCTAAAAAGAATCAACAGACTTCAGAAGGAGCCTCAGGCTCTAAGAAGAAGAAGTTTGAAAAGAAGATATGTCCCTATTGTGCAAAGGCTTTCCATCTTGAGATTATTGTATGAAGAAGAATATTGATCAACTATCAGCTCTCCTCAAGCATCATAACATTGATCTCGGACAAGGAACAAAGAAGCTTGATGAAGAACCACAAATATAAGAAGATGAAAGGTTCCATACTTTGAAAGCTATCCTTACTCAGTATTCAAAATACATAATTGATTCTAGAGAATCTAACCACATGGTTGCCCCTAATTAATCCTTCTCAGCCCTCACACTGTCAAAGGGGCCTAATATTCACATGGGAGATGATTTCTAGATTCCACCAGAAGGAAGGTGCTCAGTTAGAGTGAAGCATGGTGAGTTAAAGAATGCCCTCTATGTGCCCTCCCTTGTATCTAACTTGTTTTATGTTTATCATATTACTCATACAGGCTCTCCCAAGAGAGTTACATTCGATTCAAAGACAATTGAGATACCAGAAAAAGCCACTGGATAGCTCACAACGAAAGGTATTGCAAATCACTCTACTAAATCTTATGAGTTCTTACATTTCTTACCTGTCTCTCCTCCTATAGATTTACTGTCTCATGCTAACAATACAAGCAATATTTGGCATGAGATATTTAGCCATCTAAATTTCAAATATCTTAAGAAACTCCACAATGATAAAATGGTTGAAGGTTTTTCTTCCATCCCAACTTTCAATGGAGTATGTGCTGGTTGCTTGGAGGTAAGCATCCAAAAAAGAGGTATGATGTTGGGAGGGCACATAGATTTTCCTCTATACTTGATTTGATACATAGTGATGTAGCTGAACCTATGCCCACAAAGTCCATTAATGGTTGCAGGTATTTCCTCACCTTTATCGATGATTTTTCTAGGTACTGCTTGGTATACTTCATGAAACAAAAATCAGAAGTTTTTGAGAATTTTAAAGTTTTAAAGGATATGGTTGAGAACAGTTTAAGTAATAAAATCAAGTCTATAAGATCTGATAAAGGAGGAGAGTACATTAAAGGAGACTTCCAGAATTTTCATGAATCGGAGGGGATTCGAATGGAACACTCAGTTACATACACACCAAAGTAGAATGGTGTGGCTGAGAGGAAGAACAGATCATTGAAGGAGATGGCAACATTCCTTCTCCATGCCAAACATATTCCTCCTTCTCTTTGGGCTAAAGCAGTAAACTGTGCTTTGTATTTGCAGAATAAAGTGCCTCATAAATCAGTGGTTGGGGCCACTCCTTTCGAAGCATTGTATGGGTATAAGTCCAATGTCTCTCATCTGAGATTTTTTGGTTCCAAATCTTGGGATAGAATACCACTTGACAAGAGGAAGGCCTTCCAAGCCCAAAGTAGCGAATGCATTTTGCTGGGATATGCAGAAGATGCAAAAATTTACAAGTTGATGGAGGTTGTAACTAGGAGATGCTTCATTCAGAGGAGTGTCTAGTTTGAATAATATCAGTTGTATGACACACCACCATCAGTAGCATAGGAAAGTATAACCATTTCTCCACCTATTTTTGATGATGATGATTTGCTACAGGTTTTAGATTCAGAAGAGGAATATAAAATTCAGCATGATCATGTTATTGAGACTAAATCTCATGATATTCTAGATCTAGAACCAATATCCATTCCAAATCAGAATCCTAAGCCCGGATGGGCTTGAAATATCCTATATGCAGCTAGAAGTGGTGCTGGAAATCTAGAAGACAGAAGAAGAACCAGGTCCCAGTATCAGAATTACATGCTGCACTATCTCTCATAGATTCGCTCCCTACATAGTGGTGCAACAAAGTTCCAGGGCAGTGCTACTTCATGATTGTGAATGATCAGCTACATGGCCCACAGAAGAAGAAACTTGATCATTCTCTACCTTCACCATCCAGAAGAAACATACATAGTCGTCAGTTCATAAAAACATTGAGAGGTTCACATGCACAGCTTCAGGATGCTGTTGCACAGATGGACCATGCTGCTACATAGAGATGCAATTTGTAGCATTTTTTTGGTCAAGTTATTTTTCTAAGGAGGAACCTTCTTTCTTCTAAATATAGCTTGCATTTTCCTATTTTTTTCTTATTTTGAGGGGGGGGGGGGGTTCCAATGAGGTTTTCCCTTATTTCCTTGATTGTATTAAGAAACATTATGTCTCTTAGATTTTATATGGGTGACTTATGGCCTTATTGCCAGGGTCCATAGTTGTCCAAGTTAGTATTTAGGGGGGGTTATAGGATTATGAATCCTCCCTTGACCAAACTATTTATTAAATTATTTTAGCTTGACTTAGGAGTTGTAATTAATTAATTAAGTCCACTAGTACCATTGGGTCCACATGGCCTAATGGGGACACATGTACCAGTTACTAGAGCGTTGGGAACACTACTAGAGGCTGAATGACATTGAATGCACTTGCATGCATCCGTTTAGGCACCTCCTAGACCAATCCCTATATTTTAGGAGCCACTGGGAGTCTCGTCACCAACCTCCTTCAGTTTGTTGGAGTTGAAACTAGTTAATCTTAGTTAATTTCCAGTTACATCACAGTCAGTTTAGTTAGCACCAGTTATGCATGGATGCATGTGGATTAGGTGCCTTTTCTCACCTACCACTTCAATTAGACTGAGTTAACTGAGCATTACTGATTGTATGAGTTGTTTAGACATCTGTAGTTAACCAATTGGACTCCGATATTGATTGAGACATCCTAAGTTATCTAGTCAGTTAGGTACAATCACATCTAGTTGGTAGATTCGAATTCCTCCCTAATGGATTTGAATTCTTTGTTTATGTACTATTGTAACACCGGATTTAATTAATGACAATGATACCATAATTACCTGAGCTACACTCATCTGTTTCCTATGTGGTTTGATTTGTTCAATGTGTGTCTTCATTCTCCTTTTGCTGCAATAATAATTCAGAACTAATTGCTTGAAGATATAAATGGCACAACAATTTTGACACCCTCCTTATGATTTTGTCTAGAGTTTGAGGTTCATCAAACTCATTTTTGTCCTTGTATTATTAAGGTAATCCACTAAGAAAACATTGAATTTCGACCTTTCATCTTGATATACTTGACATATATCATTAGCTCAAATTATTAATTAGCATACTCATCCATGGTCATTTTTACCAGTTTCAACTCATGGAACTCCTTAGTTTTGTCATCATAGTACCTATTGGAAAGGTACCTTTTATTGAAGTACTTCTTAAATTGCTTTCAAATAATATTTTTTGTTATTGATGCTCTTGAATTGTATAAGGTGACCCCACTGTATATATTCCTTCCCATTCAAATTAAATACTACCACCCTTTCCTTCATGTTCTTAGAGTAGTATTGGAATTGGAAATACTTCCTCATCCCAAGAAGCCAAGTCTCTTCTCCTTGACTAAATTTTACTTCACCATTAAACGTAGGAGGTTTGGATATTTGAAATTCCCAAAATTATTTTTCCTTGATAGGAATTTTCCTCTTATTTATATGAGATAGAGAGATTGAATCTTCAGTGGAGTTTTTAGAGGCAGATGACTCACTAGAAGAGAATTATGGAATATATATATTATCTCTAGAGACCCTTCTTGAGCTATGCGACCTCTTGTGAGAATTCTTTCTTGAGATGCTCCCACTCTTTTTCTCATTTCCTAAGTGTTTCCTATGGTGAATATTCCTCTAAAAATATTTTATTCTCTGGAACATGGATGTATTCAGCTAGTTCTATTCTTCTTGAATTTTGATCGATCTCTCATTATCTGCTCTATAAATTTGCAATTATACTCTTAGGATTCTCATGGTTTATACAATATCTATGGGAGTTACTTGATTTCTCTGGCCACTAGATTCTGTCTGTACACTCTCAATAGGTGTATCCCCCCCCATGGCTCTATTTTAGCTGCATAAGGATCTTGTGCATCATCCATGATGTTGATTTTCTTGGTTCAACTAGGACCAAGTATTTTCAACTTGCACTATATTTAATATTAACTTTTAGTTTACTATGATATGATAGTGTATCTAAAAAAGTTTTCATATAAATACACTTGTTTGTTTCATTACATTCTTAGAAAATCATAAAATTAATTTTCATGCATTTTAGGAATTTCACATATGGACATTTTTTTTATCAAATCAAGGGTACATGCACTTTTTTGTTCATTTTTTAGAAACATTTGAATCAACCTTTTAGAATATGAATGCACACAATTGTTCCACTATGGATAAGATTTCCAATGCCTATAAATATGCCCATTTCTGATTTATGGGAAAAATGTTACAACTTTTCAAAATTATCATTTTTTTCCCAATTCTACATTTTCCTACAAGTGCATCTAGCTTTAGAGATGAACTTCAACTACATGTAGAAGAAAATATAGGTAAAACCAATTTTTTTTTTCTATCATGTGTCGACAATACTCATGACAATTATTACTTAGCAAATTCAGATCCCCAATTAGATGCTCTAGTGAATTTCTATAAATTTATGGAATTGACTACTTTTAATTTTTACATCTTTTCTAGACTTAGTTTATTTTCCAATAACTATAACTATTCCCATTTTGAATTATAGGAAAAAAGTTACAACCTTTAAAAATTGTCAATTTTTCTCAATTTTGCATTTTTCTCGCAAGTGCATTTAACTTTAAAGACCAAATTCAACCACAAGTAGAATACAATATAGGGGAAACCATAAATATTTTCTATAAGGCTTTGATAATACTCTTGTCAATGATTACTTAGCAAATTTTATATCCCTGATATGATTCTCTAGTCAATTTCTACATATTTATGGAATTGACTACTTTTATTTATTTATATCTTTTATAAACTTAGGTTGTTTTCCAAAATATGTTATCTCCCAAACTAAGCATTAATGAAAAAAATCCTCTAACCAAATTTGCTCATTTTGAGGACTAGGTAAAATGTCAAATTCATAAAATTTTCTGGTCTCAACATCTAGGGTCACTTTTGTTTTCTCCAAGTTTTCCAAAATTCCTAAAAGTGCCCCAAAATAGTGGATTTTCACCTTCTTTTGTACCTTGGTTTCATAATTTTGTATTTTGGCTACATTCCCCTCGATTTATCTATGTTCCTAGATCACAAATCACCATAGAAAATTCATCCCCAACAAAGCCCCTCTTTAGGTCAATGGGTACCAACCTTTGAAAGCCACTATTTCAAAATTTCTACAAAACTAGAGTAGCATAGGCCCATGCCTCTAACTGACAATTCTAGTGTCTTCCTAAAAAACATCAGAATGTCGTGGGCCTCATTGTTTTCTAAAATAAACTTCTCTTGTTATGGATAAAAAATTTTTGGGCTCCATATTATTTTTAGCTTTTTCAGAATACAACCATCAAATTGGGCTCATCATGTTAGACTTCTCTTATTAGATCTCCTTTATTGGAATCGAGTTTTTCATACTTTTCATGTTACTAGGTTTAGATATTCTTGATCGGCCGATGACCAATGTCTTATTGCATTGGGATCTCTCAATAAGAATTTACCACTACTCTATAATTTTGAAACTCTGATACATTGGATATGATCCATTAGAATCCCTCACATGATTTATCAAGATTACTTCTTGATGGTCTCGTTCTGATGAGGAATTTATAAAATTCTACCTCTAATGAGGCCTTCTTGAACCATCAGGTTCTGATGCACCGATAATATCTGCTTCATTGGGATCTCTCACATTCTACTTTGAAATCATTTCTTGAGATCTTCCTCTGATGAGGCATTCTTGATACATCGACTTTGATATGGAATCAAACTTATGCTCTATTGGGATCCTCCACATTCACGTTCGACAAATTCTCTTAATGATTAGCCTCCTATGAGGAATTTACAATACTTTGATCCTGATAAGGATTTCCAAACCATTGGATCCTAATCAATAACAAATCCTGATTCCATCGAGATACCTTACCTTCACCTTCAACAACATTCTTTGATTCTCCACCTCTAATGAGGCTATTTTGATATGTTGGCCATGATACTCTTAGACCACGATATAATTGTTGGACTCATCAGATCATACCATTCCCATAGGCTTGATGCATTATCTATGAAAATTTTCTTCTTTGATGAGTCGATCCTGATATAATTATTGGGCTCATCACATAAGATGATTCCCATTAAACTCACAAGTTAATACTGGAAAGTGTATCACCCAACAAGACTATTTTAATGACCTTGTTCCAGTCCTGCCACTCGTGCATTCATCCTATGTGGCTAGCACATGTCACACCTTTTCTCACGTGTATTACCCATTTCACTCTTCTATCCACGTGGTGTTCCACATGGAAATTCTTGAACTCATGCCAAATATTCAAAAATATTCGAAAATTTTCTTAGTGTCCTTCGATGGCGAATTTCCCATCCTTTGACAAATTGAAAATTCCTGTAAGAAAACCCAACAATGCGACCATTCAATGATTATGATACTTTGGTCCATTGACTCCTAGCGCTACAACCAATAGCTCTGATACCAATATTATACATCCCCATCCATCATTCTAACTAAGAAAATGGGGTATCTATTAATCATAGGTTTCTAAATTTCACCCTCAGGGAAATAATACAAATTCACAAATAAGAAATGTTTGTGAAAATGAAGAAATAAAAACACATTAGATTTAAAATTCTATCCACACACACAACAAGCATAAACAAGCATAATTATCTCCATAAGAAAATAAAATAATTTCAAATTCATATACATAGAGAATGCTTATCTCTAAACAAGAAGATCCAAGCAAATAACTGTGTAAGAGCGATTTTCCACCCAATCATAGGTATCTTCTATAGATACAACCCCAAATATAGGATATGAGGCCATTATAGAGAAATAAACACCTATAAGCTTCTATGTCTTAGCCCACAACCCATTTTCTCTCATGCTTAGCCAAACTACCCACCTCTGATCATTTACATGGATCCCACTCAACCATCCTAGCTAGGGCACTATTTTCTATTGCCCTAGTCAAAATAAGGAAGGCATTTCCTTTCATCGCTTCATAGTTCCCTAAGGAAATCCAAACCTTACAATTCTTACTAGTGTGTGCATAAAGATTTGAATATGTTGTATGCTATTGAAGAACCTCCTGTAACCTTAATTCATGGTTTCTCAAGCATGCATAAGTTGAAAAACATAATGGGTAAAGGTTCCTATCTTTTCTATCCTCTATTTTCACCAACAATCATTCTCTTTTCTCTAATTTCTCTAATTCTCCTTCCAAATTTGAAATTTTGGTTATTTCCTAATCTACTAATGGTAATGAACATTAAGAGAAAAATTCTACCTACTATAAGATACGCTATAAAAATATCCCCTCAAAAAAATGGATGTAAGATTCCAAAAGAGATGAGATGATGGGGAAAATATAACTTATGTAACTTCTAGACATAGAATAGAGGACTCTTTAAACAACCATAGAAGTATGTTCATCCCATGATTCCATAACTACATGAGAAATATTTCCCCACTAGCCTCACACATGCATTCATTGATTGGATTTAATAGCCAAATTGAAGTAATTGTATCATTTAAAGAACATGACAACAAAAGGATGAGCTCTAGGATTTACACTTGGAAATAAAGGATTTAATATCCCATAGGCCCCCTTTCCTCTTCCCCTCTAGTGGAATCATATCACCTTTAGTTCTCTTTACACAACCATCTTGGAAAATTTCATTATTTTTCCAACATAACATTTACATAGCTTTCAACTTCGCATAACAAAATAACCACATTGCCCATATAGAGATATTTACATTATACATTCCTATCCATTCAATAGTCGGTCCTTGGTCTTGATCTTCATGCTAGGAATCCATACTAGCATATTTACATCATTTACATAATTTTATTTATTACATTCCAAGTCAAAACTAATGGTATTATAGGGTGGGACTCTAATAGGATTGTATAACTCCTCAAATGAGGTGACCACACCTGGACTCCTATGGTGGTCTTGAGTTTTCGCACGACTGATCAATGCAAGCATCTTCCTCATATAGGTCCACTTCTACTAAATGAACTGATCACTAAAACATGACCAATTCTGTAAAGCAACCCAAAATGACTTACTTGACCAATGCCTCTATATGGGATGATTAACAGAATTTGTCCAAATGAAACCACCAATGATGCCAATATGTTTTCACTAAACCATCAAAGCTGGACCAAATATCAATCCAAGTAATATTGAATTATTTTCTCCAAGTCACAACTAAACAATTTTTTCCATCTAACTCAAAATAATATGTTAAAGGATTGACCATAAATTGGCCTTGCCTTCACCACATGTAGTAGCCCATTCTTGACCATTGGAATATAGTGCATTAATTAATGGCATTGCATGTGAGCTTATATAAATGACCATGTAAGTAAATAATGTAAATATGCTATTATGGATTCCTAGTTTGAAGATGAAGGCCACCACCTGACTAATGAATGACTAGGAATATGGTTGATGTAAATATACTTCTATAGACTATGTGGTATGGTTTCTATGATGAAATCAAACTATACAAATGTTGACATTGGTTTATACTGTATAATGATCCAATACGGTTGCAGAGAGCATAAGATGGAAGGGGAAGTTAGGTTTCTATGGGATAGTAATCCTCTAGTGCCAAGTGTCAGCATATTTTCAGCTAGGTATATTCAATGAATCCATTCACCTCTATTGAATTATAAAACAATTCCTTGAAAGCATATAATAGGTTGGCTCGGAAGTCTTATCACATAGTTATTTAAGTGTGGGTTGAGTGGAATCATCTCGGGGAAGTGTAAGAGTACTTCATTTTTTACATGATTTACGTGAGAGGGAATGGAATCCATCATTTGCGTCAACTATATTATTTCCATTCATATTATCATTCTCATGTTCATGCTCTAGGTTTCTCATGTTT
This sequence comes from Pseudotsuga menziesii, assembly GCA_001517045.1. Taxonomy (NCBI): domain Eukaryota; kingdom Viridiplantae; phylum Streptophyta; class Pinopsida; order Pinales; family Pinaceae; genus Pseudotsuga; species Pseudotsuga menziesii. The sequence continues at coordinate 154,472 of LPNX010643285.1, forward strand.
TGATCTCCAATTTAGGTAACAAAGAACCAATTTGTAAATTGACCAAATAAACCGCATGAAGAGAAAATTATAGACATTAGGGGAAATATAGGGGGTTGTATAAAATCATAAAGGCATGGCAAGTGAAGAATACTTCACCCATTGTGTATTTGTTTCTCCTTAGAAGCTTGAGTCCCAAGTGTTATTTGAAGGCTATTTCCAAATGATTTTCAACAAATTAGACTCTTTGTTTGTACATAAAACATTATTGGAAGGGAAGAAAGTCCCCAAAGGAATATTCAGTAGAGAAAGGGAAGAATAACCTTGAAGGACAGTTCAGTAGAGACAAGGAAGATATTCCTTGTGTTGTGTAGTGTATTGGAAGAATGATATGTTTGCTTTACGGTTGGATGAGATGCCTGGAGTGCTCTTTAAGGAGGATAGATAAATTAATTAGTTGGATTAAGTGAATTAGAAACTTGTAGCTTGATTCCTTAACCTTGGTGGCATTATAGTGGGGCTTGGGGATGGTATCTACACTAGATGCCTATGGTTCGGTGGAAAAGTGTTTGTATGCAATATTTTTATTGGACTATACTCTATTCAAATATTTTCATTCTACCATTGTTTATGTATATGCCATTACTGTTATTTTATGTTGCAGAAATATATGAAATTTCTATTTGTGTGTGTATTTTTTATCAACTCAAAACATGTCCACTTTATTGTGATGAAATCCATTAATCCATGGTGTATGTTCCACTTCATTTTAATCACCACACATGTGCATGTATTTTAATTAATTTAGGCCTCTGTGGGAGACCATTTCTACTGGAATTAAGGTGGATGGGTCTCCGAGGGACACAAAATGATTCCCTATTTTATGGACACCTATTATTTGGAAACATAATTACAACATCCAGGTATTGAAATCCATGTCTCACTTTAATTATTATCGAAGGATAGGGAAAACTTATGAGTTGTTGTGCATTATATACTAAAATGGAAGTATCCAAAAGTCATAATATACCATTTTAGTCATAAATAATCAAGTATGGGATTCCAATGGAAATTAAATTAACTCTATTCCACACAACATAGGTCCTAATAGACATATTTTCATTTAGTTGGAAGTCAAATGGGATTGATTCCATTCCCTAGTGAATAATGGAAGGAGTTAAAGTAAATAGTTGATGTCCATATACTTAGATTGTGAGGCTAAACAAAGTAACAACCATCATACCCATGAAGACTTACAAAGTTCACAACCCATATAAATAATTAATATAAACAAAAGTAATAGAAATGTCATGAAATGGATCAAATTGAAATTATTATTTTAAAGAGAAATACCAATAACATTGAACCACCAAGAATACAAATATCTAACTACAAAAGTACAAGAAACTTATCTAACATAAATTGAAATGGAAGAATGAGGGTTTTATGATCTTCCCTTCAGTGGGATACACCTAAGGTATTTCTAAAACCTTGTCAAATACCTTTTAAAGAAAAAGTGAACTCAACTATTTAATCAACAATATTAAGAAATTACATTAGTTTTGGAACTCTATTACTAGATAATAATAATTCGAACTAGTTCATAGAACAAGGAAAAAAATATTGGGGACCCAAAATACTCCATTCGAAACCATAGAAACCTTGATTAGTATTCACTTAAAGGATTTCTAACTAACTATATCAATTAAATCCTTGATTATTAAGAGGTTGTGTACCTAGTCTATTCTTGCCTCCTCCATGTAACTATGATTCAAAATATAAATGAGATTTTGGGAATTCAAATTGCTCATAGATTAAATGGTTTCTTGCATGATATTACAACGTAGTTTAATCACCCTAATGAATGGATGTTGCATGATACCTTCATTTAATATTTATAATATGAGATTAATTTTTTCTTGTAGTTATGAAGGCAAAGTATTTATTCAATGGTTGAGCTTGTCTTTGGTGTGAGACCTTAGGATTAATTCCATGATGTAGAATAACCTTTGCAATAACCCTTATGTTATTAATCAACAATAGTGGAGATAATTCCAATCAACATAATCAACTCAAACTAGATATAAACCATGCATTCATTATATTCCATCAAAGATAAACCAAACACATTCATTTAAATAAGCATATGTCAACAATATATAGTCTAGCCTTTAAATAAGATCATTTACAAAAGTCTTAGGTCTGTAAGGCTACTAGGTGATGATTATAACAATACTATAAATTAAATGGATTAGAAACATATGGTAATCCCAGAGCTCATATCCCTTCCCATCGATAGGGATTATAGGCACAAACACCACATCGCCATGCATTTATTGAAGTCTACTTACTTCCTAAACTCAACTTCATCCCTATTTCCACAATTTTCATTACTACAATCATGTCCACACTTATGTCATTGTTGTAGTGAACAAGGGACATGTCTAAAGTATTCTAAAGTGGTGTGAGTGCACAATTGTTGTTGCACCCAACTCATTTCATTAATAAACTACTTTGGACAATCCCATTCCAATGAGATGAACTCCATATCCATTCAAGGAAACACCAAGTTTATGCAACAATTACACAGACACCATGACGACCTACTACAAGATCACTAGTTGAATTCCAAACTCATAATGATATGGGATGAATCAACAATGGCCTTTATATTCTCTCCCAACTTAATATTAGAATCCTCTACAAGGTCATTGTCTCCAACTTTTTAAGTCTTCAAGAATGAACCTCCAAGTTCCATTCAATGTTTTCAACCTACCTAAGCCATCCAAACCTCGATTTCCCATGCTAGTATCATTTGTTTTAAAAAGTAATAAACTTGTATACACTTTGCCTCATCCTATTTGGAACAAAAAAAAAATCCTATAAGCGATCCATGAAATTTTCTCCATCAAATGGTCCAAACAATCAAGTCTTCATCTTGGAATTTCATGCAGTCTAATTTTCTAAATTGAATTCTTATATTAGCTCATGGATTTGTTGGTCATACTCAACTCAACCACTTCCACATACAAAATAAAAATTTTCTCTAACACTTTAGTTGGTCATACTTGCAAATCAACCAACCTATCCATGAAAATGTGCACATTGAGATCCATATTTCCAAACCAAACTGAGTGATTGATTTGACCCAATCTTTCAAGAATAATGATATACACTACGAGATGTCCAAATTAGCCAAGTTATCCTACTCAATAATGTTTATTCATCAATTTTGTAAAATAGAATTATATAAAATTCCATTCAAGTTTTTTTTTGAGATTGCATACCTACATTGTCCAACTCCATGAACATGGCAACTATTTTCCCTTTTATGACCAATTCAACCCTTGTAACTGAATCATCTTTGGTGTTGCATTTGAAAACACTTGCCAAGACACTATCTCTAACTCACTACGTAGAAAGGAACCATGTAATCATCAATGGAAAGAATTTGGAAAGCCTATGTTTCCCAAACCTTTCATCATTTTCATGTCATATAACATACCAAAAACTGTACCTTCTTGGTGCCTTTGTCACATGCAACTTTTTCATGAACAATTTTGAACAATTTGGTTTCACTAGTGAATAAATCTTCTTGTTTCCTTCAACTTGTTTTTCTTGACAAAACTTGGCCAAACTATCCCAACATTTCATGTTGTCCAACTATGCCCCTTGGCACCTAAATGATTCCTCTTTTAGTTAGTTTTGCACCTTCTATCCTATAAAGTACATATGAAATAAGGGTAAGGGTTTACTCATAGCCATGCAATTGTTTGACTAAAATAGGGTTTTAACACATAGATTAAACACCTCAATCAACCTCTCACAAAATAGATAACAAATAAACACATCGATGTATTACGTGGTAAAAACCGTCAAAGAGAGAAACAATCCATGATCCTATACAATGCAACCACTTGAGGCAATATACTAATGCAAAGGGAAAATATTTTACATAAGAGCTTCTCACAATTGATCATCATTAGATGAACCTCGATTCCCTTTAAAAATATTTCATGGACCAATCATGTGTTAATGCACAAATCAATATAGACATTAATATTGAGTAGATGGTAACCATTGGATCACTTTATGTCTAGAAAAATCATGCATGTCAAATTACTTTAAGTACAAATGCATATTAAAGAAACACACTTTACCAAAAGAAACATTAGACTAAGTTGATCTTACCAACTCCTAAGTGTCTAGATATCCTAACAATGACACCCATTCCCTTCGGGTTTCAATCCAAAAATAGGAACCCACTTCAATCCATTGAAATTCCAAGACAATAATATATAACCTTTGTCATAATATATTGTATTTGGATTCCTAGAGATGGCCATAGTAATAAAAATTCATGTATGATGCAATAATAAATAGTGAAATGGAAATAATTTAGGATATGTTAAGTACATTCTTGGAAACCACGCCCATGTTTGGACTTAAGAAATTTCAAATATATAATGCATGCACCTTTCATATTCATTACAAATAACATAGATGTAAATTGCAAAAATGGACAACAAAGATTAAAAAATTATCCTTTACAAAATGGGGTCCAAAAAACTAACTATATAAGCGTGATTCATTTCCCAAACATAGGAATCCAATGAAAATGCCACATGAAGTTTGGAAATGAGGTAACCAAGGTGAAGGAACCAACCTCCACATTGCCATTTCACTCAACCCAACCCACTTATCCCATGACTTGACCAATTTTTTCACTAGAAAGCACTCAAATAACCTCATCCATCCCCAAATAAAGGGAAGGTTTTTCATGTCTTTTCTCTATATTCCATTGGGATTCTTTCTCAACCCACCTTCACAATAATATTCAACATAGGGATAAAACATCCAAGTTGTTAATCCTTTTGGGAATATCCAAGTAGGATAATATTTTTCCTCCCAAACAATAAATGAGTAGTGATATGGGGTAAGGGTAATTGTTTCCCAAAAAACTCATCCTCTAATCTCATCTACAACCATCTATCTCTCTTCCAAGGTATGAAATCATTCCTCATATTAATGGTTTTGGTAATTTTTATATTTGTATTATGGAGTCACTATGGAGAACATAAATGTGAGTGGGGAAATACTTAGTGAATTTAGGGGTCGCACTAATTTTAATTTTGTTCCAAATTAGTTAGAGAGTCAGTTCATGTATACCTTTTTGTAAAGGAGAAAGTATATAAATAGTGTTAAGAATGTAGTGATAGCTCATCTTAGATAAAGAGGAGACTTGGATCGAAACTTTTGGATCTAATCTGTCTATGTTTTGTGAACTGTTTTGTAATCTAAGCTTTCGTCTGAGGCTGTCGACCAAGGGATGTGTTTTGGAGATGTATTTTGGCATGCGAAGATAATATAATAAGAATGTTGCTGGAAATTCTATGTTGTCTTTGTCTAAGATGCAATCTATGATTTTTCAAAATCTTGTGATTCATGTCTTTGTGGTTAATTGATACGATTTGAGTAATGTGATCTATATGGTTAATATGATGTGATCTATATGGTTAATTTGAAGAAATGTTGTGCTTATATGAATGATGCAAATTATTCGTATGGTGAATGAATTATTACATATCAAACTCTTTTTTGAATAATAAATATTGGGAAACTAGATCTGGTGCGAATGATGGTAACTAGTTTGGAAAAATTATAAGTCAAAACCCCTCCCTGGATCTCTGAGTTGTATTGCGACAGAGAGACATTAGGTGAAAATGTCCTCTTCCCTTCTTCGAAAACATGGTTCCTATAGCCCTCCCTCAAACATCTCGGGTGAGACTACATATGCTTCATAGGTGTTGTTGGATAGGATAAAACTTGTCTGGGCAGGTGTTTAGGGACATTGCGTCGAAGGGTGTCAACAGTGTGTGAACCCCTGTCGACTGAAGTGTGTCAATAAATGGTTCTATTGCCAGGACCATAGTGTAAGGAAGAAGAGGACATGTTTTGGCACTTGACAAAACCAAAGATCTAGGGATGGTTCAATTAGAAGGCCTGAGAGTTCACAATAGAAGAAAACCAAAGCTCTAGAATGACAACAAAAGAGTGGTTGGGAAGACATATTTACTCTGATATCCATGAATATTTCTTCGATGAGTTCTCGATTATCTTATATGAGTGGTTGGCACAACTTTCTTTCCAGAAAAAAAATTCCAAGGAGGCGAACCTACTTATTGGACTCATGATCCGATTCAACAACTAAAAAGGGTAGACAACAAGGCGTCAAGGGTTGTCGAAGTGTGGCTCAACAACATTTTGGAAGGATATATCACTAAGTTTGTCATTGACATAGTCAAATCCTATAGTGTCGCAGAAAGGGAATTCTTTCAGGGACCAAGAAGGAGGTTTCTACTATCTTTGCAGTTGTCGATTAAGATGCTCATCTACGAAGGAATATTGAAGATGAATTCGGGCAAGTAAATCCCTAGTGTGTGGAGGTCATGGGTGCTGCAAATATGATGGTTAGATGCAATGATACAAGGTATATGGATGAGAGTTATGATGAGGATGTGAGGAAATTTGAGGAAGAGTGTGGTATTTTATAAAGTGGGGTGAGGTTCCGACAAGAGAAGAGGTATATGATTGAGGAGAGTCTTGGTGTGACCAGAACAAGAAACCATGAGAGAAGATCATAAGGGGCTAAGTGAACCTACAATGATGAAGGAGAATATTAGGCTATGCCCAATTCTAAGGAAGGATGAACCCAAAGCAACAACATACCTACACCTATGTGCACTGTGCCACATTCGGGAAGAAACACCAGATCATCACAAGACTTCCCAGTGTGCCACTATCGAAGAAATAGTAGCGGATCAACGAATATAGGAAGAAGGCCCAAAATGGCAAGTGACAATGTAAAAATACCTTTTTTCCATGGGAACGGGATTCACAATCCATATTGCTTCGTAGAGAAACCAATATTGCTCATGATATTCAATAAAAGGGTCAAAATCCTAAGCAATATTAAGAAAGGCCAACTTGCGATGACCTTTCAAGTTCGAGCATTGGATTGGTATATGAATTTTGTACAAGTGCCAACAGGGCATCAACAGAAGACACTAGCATATATTATAACTAGGCTTATTAAGGAATTCTGGAAACCAAAATCTGAGTCGCAGTACATTACTGAATTGAAGGAAATCAAACAATATCCGAATGTGTCGGTATGGGACTTTGATCAACAATTCAAGACACTGATGGAGAGATTTAGATTTGGAATGAGTGACGTACAAGACAAATAATGGTTCATTGCAGCATTAGTGCCACATATCCGAATACCACTAATGCAACAAAAGATTGCAACACAAACTGAGGCTTTGGAATTTGTGATGAAGCTGGAGGCTTCACGAGTTGATGAAACAAGGGTTGGAATGAATTAGATCCAATCACAGTTGGAAAATATGATGATTTAGTTGCAATTTATGAAGAAGGGAAATGATATATGTGAAGAAGTATGGTGTACTCGATATCGCATAGAAGGATATCATAAGGATCAATGTCTAGACTTCTGTGAATACTTACAAGTTGGTGCTCCTAATCCATTGATTCAAGATAGTTTACCATGGTGCCAGATCTGTCAAACTCGAGGACATTGAAATGAGGAATGTGTGTACCTCCAAAAGGTTGTGTCGAAGCCAATGAGTATATTTTGTAATTTCTATTGATTAGTCGCTCATGAAGAAAAGGATTGTAGAGCATATGAGTTTCTCTAGAAAAGAACAATGGATACGTATTTCGTGAAAGGAGAAGAGAACCAACCGATGGAGAGGTCATAACTGCATCAACCACCACAGCTCGCACAACAAAAACCACAGTTTTCTATGTTGCAACTAGTACAATCAGATACGGTATAATATGTAGTAGCCGTAGTATATTCAACTACAACCTAATCAGCATCAACACTTTAATCAACCGTAATACCTGACATAAGGAGGATTACATAGAGGTTGAAATGGAGGATTCGCTCAGGGAGGAGGTATGGGATGAGGTCACGAACCTGTGAAATTCTATAATTAGGGAGTATTGGGACATTATCAACCAGATTTCCCAAACCTTCAGTCATAATGTACTTATTGTACCTTTGTAGATCATACTGTTGAATATTGTTTGCAACTGATGGCCAAGTGGCAAGCAAAGAAGGTCCCACCACCACAGAAATAGAACCAGAATGTGAACCAAGCTACAAACCAGCCTCAAAATTAGAATCAAGGAAAAACTGTAGGAAAACCTTCGGTGGAACCCAGGACTCAACCTACAAATGTTGGAGTCATAACTCAAGGACGTGCGACAATGCGAGATGATGGTTCACTACTGCAGATTTGATTGGTGACTTGAAAGAATGTGCAATTTGATGTTGACATCGAGAAAGAAATGTTATTCAATGCAAGAGATGTCATAAAAATGGATACGGGTAATTTTCCTATCTATGAAATGCACCTGCTTTTGGTTCAACACATGTAGCAATACCATCGCAAAATGTTGGAACATTGCAAAGTTTCTTAGAAAGTTGTCTGGTGTTAGAAAAATGTCCTGATGTGCTATTTGAAATAGCAAGTCTACTATACCTACAAGAGAAATGGCGACATGACTACAACAGGAACTCTTTGCATAAGAATAAAACTGACAGGGAGATGAGAATGAATATCTAAATAAGTGACTATGACGTGAAATCGATCATCTCAGATATAGGATCAGATGTCGATATCTTGACAAAGTAAATGTGGGAAAGGATGGGAAAACTACAGTTGTTTTGGTCCCCTGTACAACTGTGACTACCAAATCAAGCCAGAGTGTTGCCAATTGGATGAGTACCACACTTACTTGTCGAGGTGGAAGAGATGAAGACTTATGTAGACTTTGACATTATTGAAATCGTCGATGAAAGTAGTTCATATCCTGTGCTATTGGGGATTGGATGGGATAATGACAATTTGTAGATTATCAATTTTAAAAAGAGAGTGATGAATTTTGAGAATCATGACATGCAAATCATTTCCCCATTGGATTCGAGTGAAGGCAGAAGATATGTCGAACCAGTAGAGGAGGAAGTCGTGGGGGGATGGGATCACGCATATAATATTTTAGAGGATTACATCCATCCCATCATGGATGAGGAGCTTGGTTGGAAAAGTACTAGCCCCACATCATCAGATTCTGATGATGCACTGGAGAATTGGAAGAATCGACTACATTAAGTATCGATACACAAATGTGGGTGAGTCACTTAGTCGTTGTACTGGGTCGCAACAAAGGTTATCAAAATGCCAACATATGAAGGGATATCCAACCTAAATGAGTTTATCGACGAGTTTGAAGACAAAGTATCAAAACCTTAGCGACTGTTGGCACTAGAGGAAGCACTGAATGCCACTCCAACAAGATGGTGGATGACACATAAGAACTTAATTGGAGGTTGGACGATATGTTGCATATTAATGGAAGTTCGATTTGGGGAAATAAAGGACTACAAGGAAGAGAAATATGATGGAAGGGATGATCCCAATGATCATTCGGTCGCATGTCATACTGCATGGGTGTCAAGACTAAAAGACAAATGGGTACATGATGTTGTTCATACGCTGGATGAAATGCCACGAAAATGGTGCATATCAACAGAACTATGAAGGGATATTACAACATGGGAAGAATTGATTTTCTGCTTCAGTCACACTTTCATCTTTGTGAGTTCTGATCCAATAATACATAGCGCACTTCAGCACATCTGAAATGTCTACTTGGAAGTAGTTCCAATGGCATTTCCCATAGAATTTCTTGAGATGCCAGTAACATGGTTGATGAAAGAATGTTAGAATGTGATAGGAGAACCAGACAATGGGGATGATCCAAGGGATATCAATATCACAGAATCAGAGGGAATTCGAGATATCGTAGCACTGGAGATACTGACCAGCAAAGTCCAACAACCTCTTAAGATACACAAGGTCAATATTGGGATGGAAGAAGACCCAAAGTTCACCAATGTAGGAGATTATTGGGATGAAGCTACTGTGGCGAAGATCACTGATTTACTACACAAATTCTAGTATTTATTTTCAACTAAATTTGCTAAGATGAAAGGGATACAAGGAACGAATCAAAGAAGAGATCAATAGGATTCTAGATGCTAGCAATATCGAACCTGTGGAAGAGTCAAAATGGATCATTCTAATGGTTGTCCAAGGCAAGAATACAGGAGAAATCTGGATCTGTGTGTTGATGTAATTGTAACTTTGGAATGTATTCACTTATATTTCTTATGTATTGTACCCCGATGTTTATTTCGGGAAGTGTTTTTAATGTAATTGAGTCATTTCATGACCCTATGTTTCGATTGAGAGTTTCTATAATATAAATAAGTCATGTCAAGTCAATTTGGTTAACCCTCCTATTGTTCAAGGGTTAAAGTCCCTGCAGTTCTGGGGCCCTAGGGTTGTTAGACTCATCTAGTGAAGTCAGCCCTAGTGAGTCATTGTCAAGTCAAGAATTAGTATAAATAGAGAATGAGCCTCTCTATTTATCACACACTCACTCACACTCAGTTGTTGTGCATAGATGAGGGAGAAGAAGTTGCTGGGGCTAGAAAGAAAGAGTCTACTGCTATCGGGAGATCATATTAATGTTTTGGGTTTTAATTTTGGTGCTCATTCTATCTCTAAGGAAGTTGTGGGGTTTTCTCCATTTATGGTTTCCCCAAGGAAAAACACTGTGTTCATTGTCTCTTGTGTTTGATTGCTTTGCTTGTTATTCTCTCAGTTAAAGATCCTAATATAATGCTAGCTTAATGTTAAAAATCTAACATGGTATTAGAGCTAACTTGAGCAGAAGACACTGTGCAATTGCGGGAACTAGGGCTTCCTACTTTTTGGATCTCTCTCCACATATTTTCAGCAAAAGAAGGTTGGGATGACTCTCCTCCCTAGGGTGCATCTTTCTGTCAAGGTAGAATCTGATTATGAGCTTTTTCAGTTTTGGACCCGACACTACTGCTGGAAATTATGGATTTATATAGAAGTGGAATTTTTGAGTGATAGATTGATCTCCTCCTCAAAATCAAAGTTTAGAGATCAATATCAAAGCATTTGGTTGAATATAAGTCCAAGAAATCCAAACCCTAATCTGCTCCCGAACCAGCACTACAGAAATTCAGCTCGAAATCTAGATTCGACATCTTGACCTAGTAAGATCTAAATCTTTTTTATTTCCATTTGAGGTTCTCAGTTAAGATTTCTCATCATACCAAGCTTGATGAAAATATTGAGGGCGCTAATAACTTCTGAGCCTCGAAGTATAGGATCTCCCTAGTCCTGGAAGAAAATGAGTTGGACTCCTACATCAATGAGGAGGTTCCACTTCCAGAGGAAGATGAGGCTAAGGCCTTACATAAGAAGAAGTCGGTTGTGGAAAAGAGGATTATTGCTGATTCAATCAAGGATCACCTCATACCACAAGTGTCCTCCCTCCAGACACCTAAAGCTATGTTTGATGCCCTAACCAAACTATTTGAAGGGAAGAACATAAACCGAAAGATGACTTTGAGGAACCGGTTGACGAATGTAAAGATCCAGAATGAGAAGACCATCTAGTCATACTTCACGAGGGTCTCCCAGATCAAAAAAAAACTTGAAGCAGTAGATGAAGAAGTGGAGAATGTAGAAATTGTGATGACAACCTTGAATTGTCTCCCTAGGTCATGCGATTCTTTCATCCAAGGAATCTGTGCTAGGAAGAAGCTAATCAAGTTCAATAGACTGTGGGAAGAACATTCAAAAGATGAAGCTCGAATAGCAGCTCGAGAAGAAAATATGGGAAGTGAAGATCAAGCTCTCACAGTACACTCCAAGAAAGGCAGAAGGAAATATCATCATCACCAAGGTAAGCATTCTCATCAAAAAATAATTTTGTAAGAAGGGATCCATCCAAACTCAGATGTTATACATGTGATGAAATAAGACACTTTTCTAGAATTTGTACCATGAATAAGAGTGGATCCAAGAAGAAGAACAACTCCAAAATAAGACATCATGCTCACACTGTTGAGGATGATGATCCTCCCAGGAAGAAAGTAAAACAAGAAAGTGAAGACTCTTCAAGTGATGAAGAATATGTTCTGATCTCTGCTCTCATGGAAGCAAATATTGGCTTATTGACAATGGGGCTTCCAAACACATGACAGGATTCAAGGAATGTTTTGAGAAACTATCCAAACATAATTCACCCCATAAGGTGAAACTTGGGGATGACTACAAATATCCCATAAAAGATAGTGGTGAATCCTCCTACAAGCTAGACTCTGGAAAGTCTATGAAAATGAAGGATGTCTTGTTTGTACCAAGACTAAAGAATAATATTCTCTCCATATTGGCACTAGATGCAAAAGGCATGAGGGTTGGATTTGTAGATGGCCAAGTCCTCATGTGGCCAAGAGGAAAGACTATTGATGATGCAATAGTAATTGGAGAACAAGAAGGAGGATTATATAAATTGAAGGGACATCTAGAAAAACCTTTGGTCCATGACATAGTAGAGCCAAATGAACTTTGGCATAGAAGGCTTGCACATGTGCACTACAGAGCACTACCACTTGCAAGGAAAGTTGTTGAAGGTATTCCATGAATTCAATCAAAACATGAAAGAGTCTACAAAGGATGTGTGAAAGGAAAGAACACAAAGAAGACATTTCCAAGTAGTGAAAGCAAAGAAAAATGAATCTTGGAAATCATTCACTCTGATGTATGCAGTCCAATGTCATCCAGTTCTTTTATTGATGATTTTTCTAGAAAGACATGGATATACTTTATGAAGAACAAAGATGAAATTTTCAGCAAGTTCAAGGAATTTAAAGCCTTGATCGAGAACCACACAGAAAAGAAGATCAAGACCTTTCAATCAAATAATGGCTGAGAATTCACATCAAATGAATTCAAACAGTTATGCAAAGATTTAGGGATTAAGAGGGAGTTATCCACTCCATATAATCCAGAACAGAATGGGGTTGTAGAAAGGAAGAATAGAACTATCATGGAAGCTTCAAGAGCAATGCTTCATGATCAAGATATTCCCATGCATCTATGGGCAGAAGCTACCAGAACAACGGTGTATGTACAGAACCGTACTCCACATAGAGTGCTCAAGAACAAGACACCTAAATAATTCTTTTTCAACAAGAATCCAAAAGTCAGCCATCTCAGAATATTTGGCTATCCAGTGTACATACACATTCTGAAAGAAAAGAGAACAAAGTTAGATCCTTTAGGAAAGAAGGGTATATTTGTGGGATACTTTGAAAGCTCGAAGGCTTAAAGAATATACTTCCCAGGATTCAAGAAGATTGACATCAACAGGGATGTAACATTTGACGAAGACTCAGCTTACAACAAATCCAGAAAGAGACCTACTAAAGATCCTAAAGAATCAGAAGCACCTAGAATTCATGACACAACCATGAACACATAAACTCAAGAAGAAGATTGAGAATTTGAAGAACCTCAAGAACCTATAGATCCACCTCAGGAGAAGAATCCTCACAAGAGGAAACTTGCTTGGGTACGAGAAGCTATCCAAGGTGTGGAAAGATATGGGGCTCCAGAAGAGAATCACAGAGAAAGAAAGAGGACCAAGTCCTGCTCTGGGTATGTAGCTTTATTATGTGACTTTATTAATAAAGAACCTTCCAACTATGAAGAAGCTGTAGAAAGGAAAGAATGGAAGGATTCTATGATCAAAGCGTATAAATCAATCATGAAGAATGATGTTTGGGATGTTGTCCCAAGACTAGAAGGGAAGTCTGTTGTAACTTCCAAATGGATCTACAAGATCAAGCATGTTGCAGATGGTAGCATAGAGAAATATAAAGCAAGATTCGTGGCTTGTGGATTCTCATAGAAAGAAGGAATAGAACCTTTTCACCTGTAGCTAGATACACTTCCATCAGATTAGTACTTGCTCTGGCTGCAGTAATGAAATGGAAGATACACCAAATGGATGTCAAGACTGCTTTCTTGAATGGTGTAGTGGAAGAGGAAGTGTATGTAGAGAAACCACTTAGTTTTGAGACACATGATAGGGAGTCTCATATGTGTAGATTGAAGAAAGACATGTATGGTTTGAAACAGGCACCCAGGACATGGTATGACAGAATTGATGGCTTTATATCCAGTTTGGGCTTTACCAAAAGTAAAGCAGATTCGAAACTTTACTACAAGGTTGAAGATGGAAACCCAATGATGCTACTACTATATGTAGATGATCTCTTTGTAACAGGTATGGATGGGTTGATTGCTGATACGAAGAGGAAGCTTGTTGTCGAGTTTGAAATGAAGGACTTGGGTATGATGCACTACTTTCTAGGCATGGAGGTGTGGCAGAATGTGGATGGAATCTCCCTTAGACAAGGGAAGTATGCAATAGAGATCCTAAAAAGGTTTCAGATGATGGACTGCAAGGCCATGACCACACCTATGGCATTGAACCTAAAGCTATTGAGTGATGCTTCATCAGAAGCAGTTGATGCTACAATGTATCGTCAAATGATTGGGTCCTTGATGTACCTAATGAACACGAGACCAGATATTTGCTTTACTGTGAACACCTTGAGCCAGTTCCTAATAGATCCGAGACATCTTCACTTGATTGCTGCGAAGCATATTCTGAGGTACCTGAGGGGTATAGTTGATTATGGCCTCAAGTATGAGGTGAATCAAAAGATTAACCTGGAGGGTTATGTTGATTCATATTGGGTAGGCAGTGCCATCGATAGGAAGAGCACTTCAGGGTGTTTCTTCAGTATGGGACCAGGTGTGATCTCTTGGTTTAGCAGGAAGCAATCCTGTGTGGCACTGAGTACAGCTGAAGTAGAGTATGTCATATCTTGCTTAGCTAGTTGTGATGCAGTATTGCTGAGGAAGCTACTGTATAATTTATTTCATCTCCAGTTGGATGCTACTTGTATACATTGTGACAACTAGAGTTGTGTGAAGTTGTCAGATAACCTGGTGTTCCATGACAAGTCGAAGCATATCGAGATCAAGTATCACTATATTAGGGATATGGTGCAGAGTGGAGCAGTGAAGCTCCAGTATGTTGCAACAGACGAGCATATAGCTGATGTGTAGACAAAGCCATTGGCTAGAGTGAAGTTTGAGTACTTCAAGGAGAAGCTTGGTGTTCTCCAGATCTAGGTTCCCTCCAAAGGGAAGTGATGAGTCCATTAACCATTCTGACATGGTGAGAGGATTGGTTCCTTCCATGGTTAGATGTAAGGGTTGAGCCATTTTGTCATGGTGAGAGGATTGGTTCCTTCCATGTCAGATGTGAGTGCTGATCCATTCTGATGTGACTATAGGATTGGTTCCTACATGATCATATATAAGCACTGAATGCTATTCTTGGAATGGAGGCACTTGGTTAGTTACTAGGAAAGATTAGTCTGGGACCGAGGGTCATTCTAATGTGACTGTAGCATTGGTTCCTACATGATCAGATGTGAGTGCAGAGCCATTCTGAGGCTATTGTAGGATTGGTTCCTTCAATGATCACATGTAAGTGTAGAGCCATTCTGAGGTGATTATAGGATTGGTTCCTTCAGTGATCAGA
Organism: Pseudotsuga menziesii; assembly: GCA_001517045.1. Taxonomy (NCBI): domain Eukaryota; kingdom Viridiplantae; phylum Streptophyta; class Pinopsida; order Pinales; family Pinaceae; genus Pseudotsuga; species Pseudotsuga menziesii. The sequence goes on from LPNX010643285.1 coordinate 170,051, forward strand.
TGTAAGTGCAGAGCCATTCTGAGGCGATTATAGGATTGGTTCATACAATGATCATATGTAAGTGCAGAGCCCTTTCGGCATGGAGGATTGGTTCCTTGCATGGTTGAATGTAAGTGCTAAGCCTTTTTGACATTGGTTGTTAGATGTGAGTGCTAGGCCTTTTTGATAGGGTTGTGGGATGTGTTCCCACATGGTCAAATGTGAGTGATGGGCATGCCTTTTTGATATGATTATAGGATTGGTTCCTACATGATCAACTATAAGTGTTGGGCAGGCCATTCTGACTTAGGATCAGATATAAGTGCTGGAAAAGACCTACATGGAGGCTAGGCCTACAACCATCATGAAAAAGAGTTGGCTCTGTAGAACTTCCTATGACGAGAAGAATCAAGAGATAGCACCTGTAATGATGATCTAGCAGAGATGATCCAGAACCAGAGATGATCCAGATTGAGTGATGATCTAGATCCAGATGAAGATGACTTGAAGATGAATATGACTTGAACATGAAGATGAATTGAAGATGACAAGGACTTGATGATGATCTAGATGATACAGAGAAGAAAACTTGTGCTGATAAATTGTGTTGAGAGAATACCTTCCTAGTTAAGAGGGAGTGTTGATGTAATTGTAACTTCGGAATGTATTCACTTGTATTTCTTATGTATTGTACCCTGATGTTTATTCCAGGAAGTGTTTGTAATGTAATTGAGTCATGCCATGCCCCGATGTTCCGATCGGGAGTTTCTATAATATAAACAAGTCATGTCAAGTCAATGTGGGTAACCCTCCTATTTTTCAAGGGTTAAAGTCCCCACAGTTCCGAGGCCCTAGGGTTGTTTGACTCACTTAGTGAAGTCAGCCCTAGTGAGTCATTGTCAATTCGGGAATTAGTATAAATAGAGAGTGAGCCTCTGTATTTATCACAAACTCACTCACACTCAGTTGTAGCACATAGCTAAGGGAGAAGACGTTGTTGGGGCTAGAAAGAAAGAGGCTACTACTATCGGGAGATCATCTTACTATTTTGGGTTTTACTTTTGGTGCTGATGCTATCTCTAAGGAAGTTGTGGGGTTTTCTCCATTGAAGGTTTCCCTAAGGAAAAACACTTTGTTCATTGTCTCTTGTGTTTGATTGATGTGCTTATTATTCTCTTAGTTAAAGATCCTAATATAATGCTAGCTTAATGTTAAAAATCTAACACTGTTTCGACCTCCGGAAGCTAAATGATGCATGTCTCCATGATCCATTACCAATGCAATTTATTTCCAAAGTACTAGAAGGTGTCGATGGACACGATATCTATTCATTCATAGATGGATTTTTAGGCTACCATCAGATAAAGATTGCGAAGGAAGATCAACACAATACTACTTTTGTGATGGAATGGGGATGTTTCAAGTACATAGTGATTCTATTTGGCCTTAAGAACACACCTACAATCTTCTTAAGGATAGTATATGGACGATTGGTGCATTTAAGGATTTCATTCAAAATTTTTTGGTAGTGTATATGGACGATTGGATTGTCTATGGGTTGGTGAAAAACCACATTGCAAACATGCAACTGATGTTGGATATATGTCGACAACGTTCGATATCGCTAAATTTGTGGAAGTGTATATTTTATGCGCCATTTGGAATTTTGATGGGGCCCATCATTTTTAATGAAGGAATGCTGGTGGATCCTAGTAAGATCACAATCATTGCTAATCTACCCCCACCAACGATGGTGAAACAAATCAAGGAGACTTTGGGCCATATGAGCTATTATCAGAAGTTCATAAGGGGATACACAGTGATCACAACACCGAAGGGGAAATTACTAAAAAATGATGTGAATTTTGAATGGAGTGATGAGTGTCAACAAAGTCTTGATGTTCTAAAGAAAAACACGGTCATGACACTGATATTGGTCTTTCCTGATTGGACGAAGGAGTTTCATGTCCATGTCGATGTTTCATTAGTCGCATTGGGAGTTATCTTAGCGCAGCCATGAGAAGGAGTGATTGACCATCCAATCTCTTTTCCAAGACGAAAGTTGTCATATGTAGAAAGGAACTACACAATGACAGAATGAGAAGGATTGGTGATGGTATATGCACTGCAACAATTTCACCATTATCTCTTGGGAGGACACTTCAAGATGTTTACCGATCATTCAACATTAAAATAATTGGTCAAAAATCCTGTTTTGGGGGGGAAGATATGTTGATGTTTTCTACTCTTCCAAGAATTTGATTTTGAGATCATTGTGAAGAAGGGTCAATTGAATGCCAGACCCGATTATTTGTCAAGGATTGAGAGAGGCGAAGATCCAAGAAACATCGAAGATGGCTTACCTGATGCGCATTTGTTTAAACTTGGAACGATAGATGACCATTATGAATAGATTATCTAGTTCTTGTTGATAGGAAAAGTACCATAGGACTGCAAGAAAATCCAGAAGAAGCAATTGGTAGTTTGAGATGTGGATTTTCAATTGATTGTGATCCATCTCTACAAGATCGGACAAGATGAGATTATATGTCGATATGTCCTACTACATGATCAAGAGAGAATATTGGCCAAGGTGCATGACTGAGTTGCAAGAAGAAATTATTGAGGTTGCACAACCACTAAGAATATACTCCGAGCCGTATTATGGTGGTTGACAATACACAATGATGCCGCAGATTATGCAAAATGTTCTGACATCTGTCAAAGGATGGGGAAACCATTGCGATGGGATGAGATGATGTTAGTACCTTAGGTGACACTGCAACCATTTGATAAGTGGGAAATGGATTTTTTGTGACCCATTAATCTGCTAGGAAAAAGGATAGGTGCGTGATAAATTATCACTGCAATAGAATATTTGACATGATTGGAAAAAGCAACACCAGCGACATATTGTGTCACTGCGATTGTAGCAAGTTCTTATTCGAAAATGTCATTACTCGATTCGGTTGTCCAAATATATTGATGAGATACCAAGGAATTCAATTTATGAATCACACCAATAGCATAACGATAGAGGAATTCAATATTGAGCACAAGAAGATAATTCCATATCACCCACAAGCGAATGGAATGGTCAAGGAGTTCAACAATGTGTTGGAACATGCATAACAAAGGTATGTAACACAAACTGTGATGACTAGGATTTGAAAGTTCCTGTGACATTATGGGCATAAAAAAAAAATGAAAATGGTTGATGGGAAAAACACCATTCAAGCTGGTCTATTTCCAAGAAGCAGTAATGCCGATGGAATACATTTTTCCTAGCACATGCATAGCGGTATAAAAAGGCATCAGTGATGAAGGAGTGATTAGAGAATGGTTGACGCAACTATTACAAATCGAGGAGCATTGGTTCATTGCTAGTTTTCACCAGCAAGTCAAAAAGGATCGATCAAAGGCATGGAACGAACTCCATGTGAAAGTGAAGTAATTCCAGTAAGGATATTGTGGAAATTAAGGCCAGCAATAGATTAATTTTACTCACAACAATTATCAATTGATCATGCAAAATTGCTCACAAAAGAGACTGAATATGGAGCTGTAACACTAAATTGTATTAACTAAGTGTACAATAGACAACCCTGTAATAACATAGGTTGCTGAATAAATAGAATACATCAAGAAATCAAATGCATGAGCAGGCATCCAAATCTAACATAAAGCAGGCTTACCAAAAATAAGCAAATCCCCCATAGGTGTAAAAAGCTGATCCCAAATCTGTCATGGAGCTCACGAATTGGCAAAAAGGCATAGGAAAGATAAATAGTGGTGGAATGGCAGCTCATACATGTTTTTGCATGGACAAAAGAGAGGAGGATGTGTAGGACAAAAAACAAGTCAACCTCACCTAGTCTAGATTTTCCTTTTGCCTTAAAACACTGCAAAAGCAGGAAATAGAGCAGAAAAAGCAGAAGGGCACCTAGGAGGCCAGGAATAAAGAAGAATTGATTCCTTTAGCTCTCCCATGCACTACATGAGTCAAATAAGGAAAGTTTGACCACTATGGATAGGAAAATAGCAACTTGCACAAGGTGGGACACATGAACTAGGCAAATAAGAAAAAAATAATGGAATTAATTTCTAAGTGGGTAAACTATGGGTTGATTATTCTAACACCCCCCCTTAAGCCTGACTTATGAGTAATATACCAGAAAATTATAGGGCCTAGAAATAAGTCTTAGTCACCCTTTACATACTGCAAATCCATTTAAACAAGGAAAGAGGCAAAACCAACTTGGGAAAATCCTCCCTTAAACATGGACTGTAAAACAAAATTGTAGAATCTTGTCTTCACTCATTCTTTCACAGCATGATCAGTAATCCCTAGCAGTGATTTGATATTTCTGAAGGTCTTCTCACAAAATGCTTTGGTGAAGATATTAGCTACTTGTTCTGAAGATAAACAAAAGAGTAGGTGAATGGTGCCATCATGCACAAGTTCTCTGATGTAGTGCATATGGATCTCAATGTGTCTGGTTCTCTGCTTCTGAACTGGATCCTTGCAGATTCGAATGGTACTCTGGTTATCACAATAGATAGTAGTTGAGTACTCAAGTTCGAAGCCACACTCTCCAAGTAAACCCTGCAACCATAAACATTGAGTTGCTGCATTAACAACTCCTCTGTACTCTACTTCTGTAGATGAGAGTGAAATGGCACTCTGTTTCTTGCTTGACCAGATGATTGGCCCTTCTGCAAGCATGAACAAATATCTTGATGTGGACTTTCTATCTATGCTATCACCTACCCAATCACTGTCAGTAAATCCAATCAATTCAAGATTAGATTTTGCTTTATAGAAGATCCCATGTGTCCTTGTTCCCTGAACAAAGTTAAGGATCCTTTTGGCTGATTTCCAATGGATCTCTTGAGGCTGATCCATGAATCTAGAAGCCACACTTACTGCATAACAAATATCAGGTCTAGTATGTGTCAGATACGACAAACATCCAATCAATTGCCTATACAGTGTATTGTTTACCATCGGTGAAGAATCAGCTTCTTCCAGCTTCACTCTTGAAAGGAAAGGAGTTTTGCTTGCTTTGCAATCCTTCATTTTGAATTTGTTCAGAAATTCCAAGGCATATTTGGACTGGTGCACCTTGATTCCATCTTTGGTTTGAGAGATCTCAAGCCCCAAAAATTGACTTAAGAGCCCCAAATCTGTCATGGAGAAGGCTTGGTTCATAGCTCCTTTTAAGGAAGCAATCTCAGCCTGTGAGCTTCCTGTAATGAGGAGGTCATCAACATATAACACAATGATCATTAATGAACCATTAACTAACTTCAAATAGACATTTGGATCTGATTTTCATGGAACAAAATTCAGTGATAGCAAGAAGCTATCGATCTTGGCATACCAAGCCCTGGGGGCTTGCTTTAGCCCATACAATGACTTTCTCAACCTACACACAAGAGAAGGGTTAGTAGAAAAACCTTGAGGCTGCTGCATATATATCTCCTTAGTGAGATCTCCATTCAGGAAGGCACATTTTACATCCATGTGATATACCTCCCATTGCCTTGAGGCTGCAATGGCTAGAGCTAGCCTGATGGAATCCATTTTTTCCACTGGGGAAAAGGTCTCATTGTAATCTATGGCATGAACGTGTGAGTAGCCCTTGGCTACCAATATGGCCTTGTACTTTAGTGGTGAACCATCAGCATCAAATTTGGTCTTATAGATCCACTTACACTGTACTAGTTTTCTCCCTGGAGGAAGATCCACTAGCTCCCATGTGTTGCTCTTCTGGAGTGAGCTGAAATCCTCCTTCATGGCTGTTTGCCATCTTGGATCTCCTACTGCTTCTTCATATGTTTGAGGATCAGACTCCACCATCAAATAGCATTTTTCAGAAAACATAGGATCCTTCATGCATAGACCACTCTCAAATTGAGATCTAGTCCTCCTTGGGTCATTGGGATCCCCAGCTAGCTCACCTGCTGCATGTAGTGTATTGGCTGCCCATTTTGGCCTTGTGGGGCTGTTAGGGTCTGCAATAAATTGATCTCCATCAGAAAAATTAGAATCAGCATGTTCAACAAACTCTTTACTTACTTCTTGAGGTTCAGGTGGTGAAGAGGCTTCACCAACTTCCACTTCTGCAAGGGGTTCTTCTTCAAACTGAACACACCTTTCGATGAAGGCTTTGTTTGTGATAAAATTTATCAACTTGTACCCTTTTGAATCTTTAGAGTATCCAACAAAAAGACACTCTTGGCTTTGGGGCTGCAAAGCCTTCCTCTTCTCTGTTGGGATTCTAGCCCAAGCCTTTGAGCCGAAAATCTTGAAATGGGTCACATCTGGCTTGTGCCCACTCCATGCTTCAAAGGGAGTCATACCATCAAGCTATTTGTGAGGCACCCTATTCTAGATATATGCTGAATAGTTGATAGCTTCGTCCCAGTACTTTGGTGGCAAAATTTTGGCCTCCATCATGCATGTTGCCATCTCCTTCAGTGATCTGTTCTTCCTCTCAGCAACACCATTTTGCTGTGGTGTGTAAGGGATAGAATGATGCATCTGAATACCTACATCTGCACAATAATTAATAAACTCAGACTTGACATACTCACCACCATTGTCAGATCTGAGGGCCTTGAGTTTCCTTCCAGACTGGTTTTCAACCAAATCCTTAAAGACTTTGAATAGGCCAAAAACTTCAGACTTGTGTTTCAGGAAGTGAACCCAGCAATACCTAGAAAAGTCATCAATAAAAGTCAATGCATATTTGGATTGACCATGGAAATATGAGGGAATGGGCCAGAAACATCACTATGGATCAGCTTGAGGGGTGCAGAGGTTCTCTCATGACTAGCTCTCTCAAATTTTTGCTCTAGGTGTTTTCCTAGGATATAGCCTTGGCAGACTCCTTTGGAAAATTTTATCTTGGGAAACCCTATGACCATCTCTTTTTCACTAAGATCTGATAGATATTTGTAGTTTAGGTGGCCAAATATTTCATGCCAAATCTTGCTGGCTTCATTAGCATGAATGAGAAGAGCAGAGGGGTTTGAGTAAGGTAGGAAGTGTGAGAACATGTATACCTTTTGAGCATGATTTGCAACTCCTTTTGCAATGACTCTACCACTTGAGATCTCTGTGATCTCAACTTCATCGGGGGAGAATATGACCTTCTTAGGAGACCCAGTGTGGGTCATCTGGTACACTGACAGGAGGTTGGAGGTGAGACCAGGAACATACAGCACATTGCTGAACTAACCATGATCAAGATCTATCCTTCCTTTTCCTTTACTTTCAGTGAGAGAGTCATCTCCCAGTACAATAGATGGTCCTTTCGACATATCCAGTGAGGAGAAGGCCTCCTTAGTCGAAACCATGTGTCTTGAAGCTCCAGAATCAATGATAAAACTGGGTGAGCTTGATGTGCCAGCAACTAGAGCATGAACTCTCTCTCTGTCATCTGAACTTGATCCTCCTTCTCTCTTCTTTGAGCTTTCTGGAAGGGAGATGCCATTCTTCTCCAGGAGATTGGTCAGCATGTCTATCTGCTTTTTCATACAAGATATTTCAGTGTGATTTCCCTTATTGTAGTATGCACACTTGTTCATTTCACCTTTGTTCTTCTTCTTCTGGTTCTTCTTCTTGGGACCTTGTAGATCCTACGGAGACTGTTTCTTGTCTCTCTTTTGCTCAGGTGGCTTTTTAGCTTTCTTTTTGCTTTTTGAATCCACCCTTGAATCTCCAGCAATCAAAGCTTGATCTTTGGATGGATTTATGGTGCCCATCATCACCAGCTTGTCTTGTTCTTGTGTGAGAGATTCCATGAAATATACAAGGCTAGGCATCTTCCAGGCTCGAGCTGTCAGTTTTGTGGCATAGAAGGTCGAAATAAACACTAAATAATCAGGGCCCAGCTTCGAGAGGATGGCCAGCATGAGCTGATCATATTTCTTTTCAATACCACACTGTTTCAGCTACAAAACTAGTGCTTTGAACTTGGAGAAATATAGCTGTAGGGATTCAAAGCTTGTTGGACTTAGAGAAATCAGCTCATTTTTTATTTGATGTCCCCTCATCTCATCTGTCTTTCCAAAAAGATCAGCAATGTTCTCCCATACTTCATTCTGTGATGTCAATCCATCGAGATGGAAAAGGAGGTCTCTGGAAATACTCAGGCACAGGAGGCCATAAGCCTCATCCCTCCTGTTGTGCCATTTTATCTTCTCTGCAACTGCATTAGGCTCTGCTTCTGTTGCCATAGTCACCCTATAGAGGCCTTTCACTCTCAACAGTATCTCCATATCTGCTTTCCATTCAAAGAAATTGAAGGGAGTCAAGATAGTTTTCTGTGATTGATCCATAGCTCTAGAAAATCTGTCCCGGCTGTCAGTAGAAGGCTCACAGTCTTTGATGTTGAACCTGCAAAACAATTTTTGAAGGAGAGAAAAAACCTACAATGGCTCTGATACCATGTGGAAATTAAGGCCAGCAATATATTAATTTTACTCACAACAATTATCAATTGATCATGCAAAATTGCTCACAAAAGAGACTGAATATGGAGCTGTAACACTAAATTGTATTAATTGAGTGTACAATAGCCAACCCTATAATAACATAGGTTGCTGAATAAATAGAATACATCAAGAAATTGAATGCATGAGGAGGCATCCAAATCTAGCATAAAGCAGGCTTACCAAAAATAAGCAAATCCCCCATAGGTGTAAAAAGCTGATCCCAAATCTGTCATGGAGCTCACGAATTGGAAAAAAGGCATAGGCAAGCTAAATAGTGGTGGAATGGCAGCTCATACATGCTTTTTCATGGAGAAAATAGGGGAGGATGTGTAGGACAAAAAACAAGTCAACCTCACCTAGTCTAGCTTTTCCTTTTGCCTTAAAACAGTGAAAAAGCAGGCAATAAAGCAGAAAAAGCAGAAGGGCACCTAGGAGGCCAGGAATAAAGCAGAATTGATTCCTTTAGCTCTCCCATGTGCTACATGAGTCAAATAAGGAAATTTTTACCACTATGGATAGGCAAATAGCAACTTGCACAAGGTGGGACACATGAACTAGGAAAATAAGACAAAAATAATGGAATTAATGTCTAAGTGGGTAAACTATGGGTTGATTATTCTAACATAGATATGGTTCTACTCTATGACAACAAGTTGGTGAAGTATCTGGGTAAGTTAAAAATGAATTGGCTAGGACCTTATGTAATTCATCTAATCACCAATGGAATTGCAATGTGATTACAACAATTAGATGGGACGTTGATCCCAAAGTTAGTGAATGGAAGACGAATAAAACCTTATCGAGATATCCAAGTGCGGAACCATGACTGAGACACCACACAATAAAAAAAAATAGTGAAAAGGGGAAGGAAGTCGCAAGCAGTAGGAAAGCGCAGTAAAAAGGAATTGACAAGGGAAACAACAAGTAGCACCATAAGAAGGGGTCTTGCTGATACCCAACGAAGGTGTGATAGGGTCAAATTGGGTAATAAATGAAGCATTGAAACCAAATGAGCGATGATGTCAGTGGACAAGACATGCATTTATGAGGAATTGGACTGTTGGATTTGTAGAATCGATGGTGGATTTGGTTGATCGATGATGGATTCAGGTATGATTATTAAGATCATTTGCACCTCCCAAGGCTGTAAGAATCAATAAGAGGGGTGTCATATGAACCATTGTGACCATTGAGCAGACAAGTGAGAGCAAAGGTCTTTAACATAGAACAACATAGAGTGAGAGGTCGATATATTAGTAGCAAATGACCCAAGTCATTTTGAGCGGTGGCACACAGGAGTCGTTGATAGTGAGTGTGCCAATTGTGGAGGAGAGTATAGGACTCCAAGATAGTTTACCCAAAATGTTGAAGAAGAAGAGGGGAGAAAACTGCCCAAAGTATCCACCCTGAAATATTAGGTCCACACAGAGTGCCACTAGAACCATAGAAGGCGAGGCAGAGGCTGGGCCATCGATGACAAGCAGAGAGGACTCCACAACATGAAAGGGGGTGAATGCTGATGATATTCCTTCTATATTTACCACTACAATAGGGAGGCACACTATCAATTAAGATTTCAAAGAACCAACTGTATCCCATCAATATGCCTTCCACACCAAAAGGGGTACAATTCCCAATGAATATTGTGTCGCATTTAATGAAGATGACCTATAATGACCATGGCATTTTTTCTCATCTAGAATGCACGACAGAACCCCATAAAAAGAAGGTACATAAAGAGGGAGGTTCAGTTGTTAGAGTACTACAATAGTGGTATTTGGGGTTGCAACAGTCAAGGTTGTTGGGCATCATCCACATGCCACATTTCGACCGCTTGATAGAAGCAAATGCATGCATAAAGTAGTCGTTGGATTATTTTCATGGAGGGTACCTTTGCCTCGAAACAAAGGTACCTATCACAATTGAATTAATATCTTAGATCATCAGGTTTCCAATGGTAGGTGTCAACCCTTCGAAGTATTTTTGAGGCAAGGACAATGATAAGTGGTTAGCTGCAAATACTAACAGGAAGCATGATGTTATCATGGAAAAACGTGCATATGTTATAAATACCATCAATGACAAGTCCATTTGAGTCCCAGCCAAGTTGTTGTCTATGAAGATGGTGCAAACAAACATACCCAACCAGTGTACTTAAGGAGTAATTGCATGCCCAGAGCAGTGTGCCAAAGGAGTCCAGATGAACTGGTCATTCTTCCAATTGAATCAATTGACATAGGATGAAATGTCGGGACTAGAAGGTAAGAGACCATTTACATATGCATGGATATTGATATTATTTTCTCTTTTGGGTTGGATGGAACCCACGTTTTACCAAGGAATGGAAGTGGAAGTATCTCAAACGTCTAGAGGCACACACTATCAGAGCCTGTGGTCGCTCGATGTTAAGAAGTGACAGGTTGATTGCGCTATCCAGTTTTATTTGTATTGGGATGTGCTTCGAGATGCAATAGGAAAGGTTCCATGTCTCACTCAGGACGCAATGATGAAGTATAGATGAATAACATGATTCACGATGGGGCCACATGCAATCTATATTCAAGCACAAATTGATGATGAGAAGAAATGGCTCACCACATTGTACAAGATTATGGGTGAAGAATTGGATGCTATTATTGATGAATGGCCCACAAAATGGAAAGTTTTGGTTAGCATAGAGGAGCTATCGGACACAAATGTGTGTCCACCACCCAACATGCTACTTGATCAAGATGAAATGAAGGATTCTGATAAGGAATAAGAAGAATATTCATCCAAGACTTCAACAGATTCTAAGATAGAATGACAAGTGGAAGAAGGTAGGACCAAAATAAGTTTTTAACAAGGAGTGGGAAGGAGTGCACCCAAGATGGCAGACGACCAAGTTAGTTGCATACTGGCTGCGATCACTACCACGACTACTAAAAACCAAGCGCAACTAAAAAAACATTTGAATGAGTATTTCCACCAGGTTAAGGGATTGTTGTAATCCCTGACAAACTCTATACTGGAGAAGGTACCATAGATTGATGTGCTACAAAGAGAAGCAAAAATAAGTAGGAGAAAAAGGGTGAGGATTGTGTAGGTTCCATCGCACACGCTAGAGTTCAGAGTAGAATATGTCGACATAGCCATGTAACAATTTGACATGATAAGTCTCAACATCAACAAGCTACCAACAAAGACACTTGGATGACTATAGAAGGAAGAAATCCAAGAGATTATGGACCGAGAAGAGATTGTGTGGGATCATCTAGTTAAGTCGTAGGAGCAAGTCACACAAGCAAAAGAGGAAATTGAGCGCATGAAGAAGGCACAAGAGGCAGAGATCATTTCAAAATCAAAGGCCTTAGATGACCGAGAGTGAATGGAAAGGGCCATCATGGTCACATTCCTGGAAATTCCATACATCACGGAAAAGATGTTTGCAGAAGCAAAGATATTGCGATTAGGCCAAATAATCATAGACTTAAAGAAGGAGAGCAAGGAGCTACAAGCACACACTGTCCCGAGTACACCACTAGAGTAGGTCATAGAGTGCAAAAGTAATATAGAGGATGTGAAAACTCATATCGAGGATTGTGAGAAAATGGCCAAGTCAATGATGAAAGAAACCACATAGTTTTGGATGAGCATGGTCCAAGATGAGCAATTGAAAAAACTAGATGCACAACTTCATGAGGCAGAGGAACAACTAGCACTAACATGAGAATACCTAAAAGAAACCCCCCCAGTTGTGTAGGTAAAAAAGGAAACGTAATTTAAGGTGCTACAACAAAAAGCCAATAAAGTGCAAGAAAGGAATCAACGTAGAAATGCACAGTTAGACGAGTTCCAGGAAATAGGTGAACAGTTGGCACTTAAGGATGTGGATACAATTGGAAACACCCAAGAGGCCCACAAATGAGTGACCCTAAATATTGTAGAGCATCTGATAACAAAGACATGGAAGATTGCACAACACTTAGCGCAAAGACCAAGGAAGTGATTGACCAAGTCAAGAAGGAGCACGATGACTTCATGAAGGCCAAATTAAGTGAACACATGATGTTCGGTTGACGTGGCTTGAGGATGAGCCACAAGTTTGTGTTGGGGGAATGTTGGAAATGGGTTCAAGTGCACAAGGTGCAACATGAAGAAAGATGTCGACATGATGCAAGTCGACCCATGGAATAGGAATATGTCAAGAAGTGGTTTACTTGGTCACACTAATTATAATTTTGTTCCAAATTAGTTAGAGATTCGGTTCATGTTGACCTTTTTGTAAAGGCGAAAGACTATAAATAGAGTTAAGAATGTAGTAATATATCATCTTAGATAAAGAGGAGACTTGGATCAAACCTTTTGGATCTAATTTGTCTGTGTTTTATGAGTTGTTTTTTAATCTAGGTTTTGGTCTAAGGATGTCAACCAAGGGATGTGTTTTGGAGATGTATTTTAACCTGTGAAGATACTATTATAAGAATGTTGTTAAAAACTCTATGTTGTCTTTGTCTGTGATGCGATCTATGATCTTTTCAAATATTGTGATTCATGTCTCTACGGTTAATTGATGTGATCTATATGGTTAATATGTGATATAACATATGATGTTTGACAAAATTTTGTTCTTATTTGAATGATATGAAGTGTTTGTATGGTGAATGAATTCTTACATGTCGACCTCTTTTTCGAATAATGAAATATTGCAAAACTAGATCTGGTGTGAATGATGGTAATTAGTTTGGATAAATGATAAGTCAAAACCCTCCATGGATCTCTGATTTGTATTATGACAGAGAGATATTAGGTGTGCAATGTAATGGCCCCTTTTTGAAATTTTATTGAAATGCCCAATTTTCCAATTTTTTCTCAATTTTGGCTCTCGACTAGTTTTGATGTCTAGACCTCCAAATTGACCCAAATGCTTCCAAATTTTCTCTAAAGGTACATGAATGATAATATAAATTAAATATCATGCTCATGTATGTTTTTTGACCTCCCAATTACATCTACAAACTTTTTTAATGTTTTGTTCAAAGTAGGAGCCTTTACTAGCAAATTGGGGCTCCAATTCCCCCTGGGTAATTGCCAGAAATGGCTTCACAAATGATCCAAAAGTCACTTGAATTTATTAAAATAGGATGGTTATGTGTAAGGGAAATTTTCAAATTCTCATATGCGTCATGTTTCAGTTTATACAGTCTGTTATGGCTCTTTCCAAAACAACTCCCAAGTCACAATTTCGACCCTTGGGGAAAATGCACCAAATCTTCTCCCAATGCAATAAAAATGAGTAAAATGGATTCCAATGCTTAAGTACTGATCATGATAATTTAAATACACATTAATTATAGTTCATACATCATAAATTTATCAGATATACATTCCTCCATTCGAAATAATAAGCATTACCATGGCATATATCAAAATGGAGTGGAAATGGTCATTGTTTGCTCATTAAAAGTCATTTTGACATACAAATATTGGGAATTTAGACTTGAAACTTTCTAAGAATGAATAAAATATAATATTGAACTTATTTCAATCATAAATTGACAATTAAAGTCTCTCCCAATTCGAAATCATCAGCATTACCATGGTTCACAACAAGATAGTGGGGAAATGACACTATTTCTTCATTGTTCAACATTTTTACATGAATTATTTTGGTTATTTTGACCTGAGAGTATTCTAAACATGAAATAATTAGAATATACATCAGAACATAATATAATTATCATTATAATCTTTCCCAAAGAGAACAATAGCTCACCCAAAACGCAATCCCTCCATTGGGATGAATATGGTGTTAAAACTGGAAATAGTTGAGAGAGAGTTCTGCAATAGAAGAATCCAAATTATTTCCTTTATATTAAACCTGAAAATAAGACTCCATTAAATCTCCATGAAATACCTGATTTTTCTTTCCAAACACCAAGTAGGATGGGAATCTTTCACCCTCGAAATTGGCTTAAGCAAGAAAACTAGTCATCCAGTAGCTCTCACAATTCACAAATGAGAAAAATATTCTTCTCATGGATGATCTGTTAGTTTTTGATAGCTCGGTGGCACTCCTGCATCAGGTGCCTAGGTGCAGGGGTGATTAACTATGGAGTCTCATTTATATTCATTAAGTGACTTTAGTAAATGTGTTTTTTATTAAAGTACCTTTTTTATGTGACTTTATGTTTTAAAAGTGAGTTTCACTTTATTATGTTTTTAAAGTGACTTTAAGTCATAAAGTGTACTTTTTAATATTTAGGGTGATGTGACTTTTCAAAAAGAAAAATTTCGTGTAAAGTTCACTTAGGAGATTTAAGTGAGTGAAAGATTAGATCCCAGCCATAGATTTCTTGGCCAAGATCTAATCTCGACCGTTGAAGGTGAAAAGTCATGAGAATAACCCTAATGGGGTAAATAAAGTGCATGAGATTTCATTTTTTGGCACACATTCAAGAGAGAACAGCTTGAAGAGGCTCGAGTTCCAAGGAGCATCTTGGAGAGAAGAGAGAAGTAGAAGATGCATGAAGGGCACGATTTCTAAGGAGTCTAGGGCACAAAAACCAAGGAAGGTATAGCCACCATTAATGCTGGGCCGTACTGCTGAGTTTGCATAGATTTCGAAGCAGTTTCTGGGCACGTTTTCCAAGGAAAGGTACAGCAATAAATGATGATATTTATTTCTGAGTTTGCATAGATTTCGAGGCAGTTTTTGCACAGATTTTGAGGCAGCTTTTGGGCATGTTTTCCAAGGGAAGGTACAGTAATAAATGCTGATATTTATTGCCGAGTTTGCACAGATTTTGAGGCAGTTTCTGGGCACGTTTTTGCACAGTTTTTGAGGCTGATACTGGGTACATTTTCCAAGGAAAAGTACAGTCATAAATGCTGATATTTATCACTGTGAAAGTTTGCAGCATGCGTGAGCTCAGCTTCATGGTTGTGGTTAGAGAATGAGATAAGTACTGTTGGTTTTTAAGCTAGATTCGTACATTGTAAATTGTGCATGAGAAATTTCTGTGGTTGAAAGAGAAATTTCTGAGTCTTTCCCTTCATAATAAAATATCTTCTCTCTCACTGGTTTTCCCCAAGGTGTGGGGTTTTTCCAGGGTCTATTTGACCAAAATATTGTGTCTTAAATGTGTATTACAGTCTGCTGTTATTTTAATTTTTCCGCTGCTAAATGTGCTTTATAAACAGTATATCAGCCTACAGGATAGTTCTATTGAATGGTTAATTAATGTGCTTGATTGTGGTTTACTGTTGAGCCCTGATATCGAAGGTTTATGAAGTGTTTGACGAAATCTATAAGTGAACAGAGGTCTGATTTTTAACATGATCCTTGTATTTTATAAACATTATTGGTATTATAAGGTTCCAAATCCATCCATAAACCAAAGCCAATTCGAATTGGTGTGGCTGCTCATGCTATGCCATGTGGCCTCTCTCTTCACCTTCCCTCTTCTCCCAAATTTGAGTAGGAGCCTCTTGGCCTTCTCCAACTCCCAATTTATACCTCAAAGATGCTCTATTCAGGCCTAAAATGTCAGTATGTCAGTATTTCAGCCTTCAGATATGACTTGGGTCATAACTGTAATAGAATCTCCATCATTGGTGTCATAGCTGTCATAAATGTAAGGAGAATCGAGCCAAGTGTCCATGAAACTCCCATTTGGCTCTTCCTCTCCCATTTAAGTTACAATTCATCCCAAATTTGACCTATGAAGTATATGGAAAAGTATATTAACATTATAATCCATACAAAAACATTATACTTCCCATATATTCAAATTTGCAAGAGAAAGATACCATTTAGCATAGGAATTCTAGCTAGTGTGGGCCCCATAGTCTCCATGTGTCTTCATGCTCTATTGCCACTTCCATTTCTATTGCATTTATTTAATAAGATCAATTATTAAATATTTATCCCCTTCTAATTTCTAAACATCATTTATTATCCCCCTTATTCCAAATCTCAAAGCTTCCACCCCCAAGCTAGGAAACTAGTGATTTTCCACCTTGGCAATTATTTGTCGTTTAGAATCCCTTTGACAACTTTCATGAATATGGAAAATGTGATTTGGCCATTGTGAGCTGATGTAAAATTTGGGACATTACATGCAAGTCCTCTTCCCTTATGCAAAAATGCACTTCTTTCATCCCTCCCTCAAACATCTTGGGTGAGACTGCATCTACTTCGTAGGTGTTGCTGGATAGGATAAAACCTATCTGAGCCAATGTTTAGGGAGATTGCATCGAAGGGTGTCTATAATGTGTAAACCCCTATCGAATGAAGTGCTTCAACATTATAGAATGAACAATGTTATGAAAATTTTGAACAACAACATTTCAATGTACAAAGAAACTCTATTGAATGGGATAGTACTAGTCATAATCAACAAAACCAACTATCCACCACATGCACTCCATGCTCACTATTACTATCAATCTCTCTTGGAAGAAGAATAGAAGGAGAAGGATAAAAACAACAACAGATCAACCTAAACATACAAAATATCACAAAATAATGTTGTCTTCTTCTTTTTTCTTCATAAAATATATACAGTAAAGAATGAGAATGGAACGAGGGAGATAAAACATCAAAATAATCATCTCCAAATATAAAATTTCGTTTTTAGCAAAAATACCATGTTTATGAACAAATTAATCCTCCAAAATATCTCTTTCAAACCATAATAACCATCCATGAAATAAATTACACTTTTATATGGATAATTACTTATTTTAATGCACCTTTTTCATCCCTAAAATAAACCCTATGATTTTTCTAAGGAAGGAATTCCCCAAAATTAAGCCTTAAACTATGGGATAAGTGAGGATTAATTTAGCGCCATAAGTTTAGGCTTAGGAATGGAAAGGGCATGGAAACATGAAAGTGGATAATATTATTTTTATAAATGGATAAGTCATAAAAATAGGAAAGTGGATAATGAAAAAATAACAAGGTGCGTGGCTTTTATATTATTCCACCACAACGTCAAAGGTCAACTCAAGGTCAAATGATGGGACATTAAGACTACACCAATTGAGGTCATATGCAATCCTCTATGGTATACACACTATCTAATAATAGCCAATATCTCACCATGCACCCATCAACCCATATATAGACCATGCTAAAATAATACCACTCCTTGAAAATCCAAAGTGTTGTAAATGTCATGAAATTGGACAATGATGTTTCCCCCCTTACTAGGTCCCCACATATCCATTCACTTACTAAAAATAATACCATTTAAAAAATATTTTCCTCACAAACTAATGCAACCCAAAACATGCACAATTATTCCAATTGGGTCATCAAAGATGAAATTATATCATTGATTGAACTAGTCTCTAAAAACTAGTAAAAATAATATGCGCTAAACATAAAAATGAATAAAAATAACAATTCTTATATTTTCCTAGAACTTAAATCCATGCATGTCTCCCTAAAGGATGTCCAAAATTGTGAATAGATCATGCAAAATTTGACACTGTAACTTACCCTTATCACACCATGTGTGGGTCTTCAATCCCCCATACATACTCATAATACTACATTAAATATGTAAGTATGGGACACTTTTTGTTTCTATATCACCTATCCATAAGTATGTAATATGCATCCTCTCTATGTACTTGCATTGGAATAACATTTTCGAGCTTTGTCCAACCATATATCCTTGAATAAAAAAGAGAAGAGACCATGTGCCAAGTCTGAAAGGCACTCTATGAACCATTGATGTTGCATTGTAAACTAACTAACCAATCCATCGTGTAATGTATTCATGAACCATCTACATCAAATGGTGAACTTTGTAACATTGAGATCTCCTTGAATGATATCCATGGATATGTACTATAGATTAAACCTAGTGTTTATAAGATCAAATTTAGTGTTAAAAATGGATTTATCTAGGGGAAAACGTCCTCCTACAAGAAACTATAATCCCATAGCTCTAAATGAACTAGAATCCTATAACTCTGAATCAAAGATAGACTGAAGAGAAACTAGTCATGCCCAAAACAACTACTACATGTAACTTTCAACCCCACCATTTATAAATCCTCTCAATAGGATAATGATTGGATGTTAACCATGGGGGAAACCATCTAATAAAGGACCATTAAGGCCAATCCTTGCTAGATATGAGGTAATGCATCACTAGTTCATATGGGCCACAAGGTACGAGTACAATCCTACCATTATGAATAAATGTCTTAACGTAAAAAAAATATGAATAATCCAGTCAAATTCCAGTAATGAAAGGATCTGTTAATTCTGAGGTAAAATACCAATAATAATTGAAGTCACCAAGGTACTCAAATTCTAAATTAGAGAAATATATGTTGTAGTCGATGGGGGAATATTTGTTGGGAAGAAAGTCAATGAAAGATCTCTGTAGCACACAAAGAACATATATGAACAATACAAATAAGTAACATATGTGGTGGAAATTATAAGTGTAGACCCTTGACTTCACTTGTCTACTTTAGATTCAAACTAAATACATGTATAACAAGAATATCAAGGATAAAACTATTAACTAAACTTGACCAACACAAAAGTATATGTTGGGAACATGTTATGCAACCAAGTCCTAGAAAGAACATAAAAAGAGAATAATAGATTAGAAAGAGTAATCCACACCTTAACAATTAAGGAAATAGATAAATATAAAACCTCTCAGAGGGGGAAACCTCCTTATACAATGTACTAAGTACAGAAGATAACACAAGTTGAAATTATCCAAATAAAAAGGTCTCGTTTCTATAGATAAGAAACAAAGAGGTACAAGTACAACTAATAGACCCAAGCCAAAATAACTAATATAATAATACTAATGAAAATTACCACTAATAGACCAATCCAACATCAATAATATGTAATGAGACACAATATAGGGTTTAATGTGTCAACATTTAGGACTTAACATGCCCCTCTCCTTTAGAAAAGTGTTGTCCTCAATGCTTGACTAGTTTTGGATGCTTCTGTATGAAGGATTCATCTTCCCATGTTGAAAATTCAACTGATAAGATATTCCACTTGATAGGGTACTTAGAAATAGCTCGATTGCGTAGTTGTTTGGTCCTTGTTCAATGATTTTTTCATGTTCCAATATGACTTTTCCTTCTTCACCAATCTCCAACAAGATAGTTTCAATTGGTATCTTATTTCCTATTACCTTCTTTAAGTAAGAAACATGGAAAAATGGATGTACCCTTAAATATGAAAGGAGCTCCAATTTGTAATCCATACTACCGGTATTCTGCAACACTTTATAAGGACCATAGTACTTGGGTGATAATTTATTGTCTTTATTTAGTTTCTTGAGGCACATATGTTTGTAAGGTTGCATCCTCATATATACCCAACCCCCTTCTTCAAAACTCTTTTGAATACGATGCTGATTAGTTTGTTGTTTCATTCTATTTTTTGACATAGCTAGGTTTACCTTTAGTACATAGAGAACTTATTGTTGGTGCTCTAGGTGATCTTTTACAACTTGCACTTTAGATTTTCCTTTTAATGGATATGTGATAGATGGAGGATGGTACCCATAAATTTCCATAAATGGAGACATTTATGATGGTGTATGGAAGGAAGTATTGTACCACCATTCGACCAAATATAACCATTTCACCCATTGTGCTTGTTTATTAGATGTAAAGCAATGAACATAGCCTTCCAAACATTTGTTCACTATCTCATTTTTCCCATCATATTGAGGATGATAAGATGAAGTGTGATCTAATTGGGTAATCACATAAGAAAATAATTCAGTCCAAACATTTCCAATGAAAATTGGATCTCTATCACTTACAATAATCTTTGGGTTTCCATGTAACTTTGAACTGTTTCCATGAAGTTTGCATCAACTGTACTTGCATTAAAAGAGTGAGAGAGTGCACAAAAGTGTGTATAATCCGTGAGTCTATCAACAAACATGATAATAACATTCTTCCCTTTTGACTTGGGTAGACTTGTGATAAAATCCATTGAGTATTCCTCCCATCATTGACAAGGTATATCTAATAGTTGTAAAAGACCCAAGGTCTTAACTATTTCAACCTTATTTTGTTATCAAACCAAACATTCAACCATGAAACTTTGAACATCATCTTTAATACCTTCCCAAAAACATTCCTTCTTGACCTTGCAGTATGTTTTTAGGATTCTTGAGTTCCACCTATAGGAGAGGTGTGTAATTATAATAGGATATTTTGTTTGAGTTGGGAGTTATTACATATATATAAATAATCCTTATACCATAGTGACTCATTTTTCCACACAAAAGTATCTGATGCACTGGGATCATTTTGTATCTTTTGAATGAGTTTCCATACAGATACTCATTCTTCCATTCTTCCCCTACCACTCGTGACCCAATTAGGTTGTATAATTGAAATTGCACAAAGTAATTCCTCAACATCCCCATATTTTTTGGAGAGTGTATCTACCACGACATTCTATTTCCACTTTTTATAGATGATTTCAAAGTCATCCCAACATCTTTGTTACCCTTTTTTGTTTCTTTTTTGAATATAGTCTTTGTTCCAAGAATTATTTAAGACTATCATGATCTATTTTGACCTTGAAGTGCCTACCTACAAGGTAAATACACCATTTCTTAAGTGCATGTAGTATTGCCCTCATTTCCTTCTCATAACTAGGTTTCTATAAGTTCTTTCCCTTGATTGTTCAAATTTCGAAAGCAAGGGGTCATCCTTCTTGCATTAGAATAACACCAATTCCATTTCCTAAGGAATCAAATTCCATAATGAATGTTTTTGTGAATTTTGGTGTGGTCATAACATGAGTATTGCAGGTTTTCACATTTCCTCTTTAAGTTGTTTAAAATCTTGAGTTTCCTCCAGAGTCCAAGAAAATTCATCCTTATTCAATAAGGTTGTTAGAGGTGTTGTTATTCTTCCATAGTTTGGAAAAAACTTATGGCAATACCCTTTCAAACCTAAGAATCCTCTAATAATTTTCAAGGTTTTGGGAATCATCTAGTCCATCATGGATTTAATTTTGTTAGAGTCTACCTTGACACCTTCATGAGATACAATATGGCCCAAATAATCTACCTCCTTTACCCCAAAGAAACATTTGGAAGGTTTTGCATATAGCTGTTGATCCTTTAGTAGTTGTAGCACCCTATCAACATGTTGAACATGTTATTCCCCTTAATTGCTATAGATTAGTATATCATACAAAAACACTATCACAAATTTTATAACAAAGGGATTGAAAATGGAATTCATCAAACCTTGAAATGTGGAAGGTGTATTTGAAAGGCCAAAAATGCATGACAATAAATTCATAATGACCTTATTGGGTTCTGAATGTTGTTTTTGGGATGTATTCTTCCTTCATTTTAATCTGATGATACCCTGAATTAATACGTAGATTTTCGAAGTAAACAATGCCATGTAGTTCATCTAACACTTCATCAATGTTAGGAATGGGAAACATATATTTAATGGTGATCTTGTTGAGACCTCTATAATATCGAGACACATATGCCATGCACACTCCTTATTGAGTACCATTACCATTGGCACAGAGTAAGAATTTGTCTAGGCCTAATTATGATAGCCTCTAACAATTCTTAAACCATATCCTCAGTTTCACTCTTCTAGCCATAGGGGTATCTGTAAATTATGATATTAGGGTGTACACTTCTTGGAATTAAGTGAATAGCATGATCAAAATATTGATTTGTGGAAAACCATTTGTAATATCTTCAATTACTTTGGAATTCTATCAAGGCCACTCTGAGATTTGGGGGAATAGGAGGCTTAGATGTTTGAAAATATAGTGAGCATAATTGTGCAATTACACCTCAGATGTCCCTTTTTCAACAATTTTTTCATACCATTATAGCTTATCACCTTTCTTTGTTTCGCTATGATACCACTTAACTCAAATTATTTTCCTTCCCATGATAATTTTAATGAAAATTTCTTGAATATTAAAACCCATCATTCCCAATTATTGTAACCATTGAACCCCTAAGACAACATCAACACCACCCATTGGGATAACAATAATTGGAATATTCAATACATATTCCCCCATTGTAATATTGATAATATGGTATTTTCTTGAGCAATTGATAGTTCCCCCATCCACAACATTACTTGAAACTCTGGTTCTGGATATAGAAAGAAATTGAGAACTTTACCTAATTTACATTGAATGAAGTTATGAGTACTACCAGAATCAATCAACATTGTTACCTTTTTCATTTTGATATATCCTTCAATATTGAGAATTTTAGGAGAGATAATTTCAACCAATTCATGACAAGATATTGAGCAAGTAATCTCTTTGAGAAAAATGTCTTCTACTTATTCAGCTTGAGATGGTTCCTATTCTTTTTCTTTTCCTCTTCAAAATCTATGTAGAATAATTTATTTTCACCACACTTATTTCCCTTACTATACTTGATATCAAAATTAAAGAATATACCTTTCACTCTTACTTCATCAACTTGTTGAGGTGTCAACCTTTGATCTAGGTTAGAAGAAGGACATTATTCTCTCTATATGTGTTGGAGTTGGTGGTTCTTCTAGTATCCATCACCATATTTTTACTTTTAACCTTCTTTTCCAACATGAAAGCCTTATGTTAACACATAAATTTTTTCCATACTTCATATCCTACTTACCACATTCCATATCATTAATATCCACACCTAAAACCAACAATAGAATCCTTCATATCTCAAAAAACCAAAAAATACAATATGTCATGGACCCCCGTATCACAAAAAGATGAGCTTATAAAAAAAATCAGGGATTAATACCAAATTAATACAAAAGGCCACCAAAGTAGGGGAAAGTCCACATCAAAATAAAATCCCGCTCAAATTCAAATATTACCAGTGGTAAATGGAAAAACTAGTATGGTTTGAAAATCCTAAAACCTAAATATTTTCCTACTTATATAATATGAAGGTTCCATTTCATCAATCTCCATTTTTTGCACTGTTACTCTGTCAGAATTCCCTTTGATATTCATAACCCTCTGTTACCGTCCCCCATTTCACTATTATTGAAGTTTGGCACCTCCATGACAAAGTGTGGGAGACACTAGACTCCGTGGAACCAATAGAGAGATACTCAACCCAACTACAAGGACCCCTATTGTATGAAGTATTCTCCATCCATGTATTAAACCAAATTATTTCCATTGAAATAAAAAAATTTCTCATGTATTGCTCATGTGTGTGAAAAGGAAAAATATTTTATTGTTTACTGTTTACTTGTTATGGTCACTATTTACGTTTTACTCTTACTAGGTTTTACTCTACATGTATTTATGACTTGCATGAAATAAAACTTCAGTTTATTTGATATGTTTTCCAAATATATTTTAAATTTCATTGGTTTTACTAGTATTTACCACGTTGGCTTCACACACTAGTATCACAAGGGACACCCTCTTGCGAGAAAAACACAACTTCGAAAGCATTCTAGAAGAGAGTAAAATGTATCAGAAACAAAATCAATTGAGGGCGACCATGTTATAGCGGATTTTACCACACTAGGTGAATCACACATTGTATGGCCTTCCCCTGTCCCGCTGCAGACTCATTAGCCCCTATGGACCACTTTTTGTCTTTTGATGTATCATTGACCATCCCTAAAAACATTAGAAAAATGATATACATGGCATTTTCCCTGATAACCGCGTACATACGCGGATATTCCCTCTATAGTCGCGTACATCGGGATGTGTACATAATCCAAAATCCTTTGGAGCATTCCTTGACTTGGATCCGACTCATATGACTCCTGGCCTTCCATATGCCTTGAGATCGCACGGATTCAATCTTTCAGTATCACTTTGAAAAGCTATATAAGGAACCCCTGAGACATTGAAAGCATAAGAGAGAATTGAAAGTACCGAAACTATAGTCCATTGTTGCCAGAACTTATGCTTGAGTCTGCATCCCTTTGTCCCTTGGAGCACTATTGTGTTCTTCCCAAGCTTGCCTTTTGCTAGTAAGCTTGCTATCGAAGTGATGGAGGATTGAGGTGGTGGAGGCCCAAGTGGGGGATTCAGTTTCTCCGGTTCGCAGACGTGCCGTTAGAGGTTGTCACTTGTAATCTCTTATTCGTATTAATAGAAATATCTTTTCCTGTCTAGTAATGTGTATTTGAATGAATATTGTATCCATTGGAATATGTCAAATGCTTTTATATTATTGATTATATATGCTAGAATAGATCTAACACCATGAAATATAGTATGCTTGTATTGTTTACTTGTTGTTGAGGACGTGCTATAACAATTCAAGCTGAAGATTGGAAAGCTCAACGGGGATCTACTTCAATCGTCCGGAATAAGGTACGAGGTTCGATCCTTTAGTGTTAGATCTTTTTATTTCTATTGCATATTGGGAAAGATTGATTTCTGGAGTCTAGCTATCTGTTGTTGTACCCCAAGCCATAGGAATTTCTCTCCGTAACAGAATTGGCGACTTTGCTGGGGAGTTCCTAGTAATTGTCCTTTGGGGGTTGATTTCTTGGCATTCAATGTATTTGAATTACTCTCTCTCTCTTGTTTCTGTGTCGGGTATGGGGGCATGTATGCTGGGTAGAGCCTGATTGGTGTGAATTTAGTCTCAGCCTGTCTGTTTGCCTTGAATTTGTGCATCTTTTTCTTCCTGTAAGCAGGTTTGTCAATTACAGTCGCGTATACACGCAGTTTCCCCTGGGATTGTCATGTATACACTCGGGTTCACTGCGCACAGTCGCGTATAACCTGGTTTTTACCTTTTTGTGGAAGATATTGGATTGCTGGGTGAATTCTGTTAGTTGTTGAGTCTCCTTTGGCACTGCCTGAGTCTGTTAATACCTCTGTTTCTGACCAATTCTGTTACGGAGAGAAATTCCTATGGCTTGGGGTACCACAATAGACAGCTAGACTCTAGAAATCAATATTTCCCAATATTCAATAGAAACAAAAACATCTAACACTAAAGGATCGAACCTCGTACCTTATTCTGGACGGTTGAAGTAGATCCCCGTTGAGCTTTCCAATCTTCAGCTTGAATTGTTATAGCACGTCCTCAACAACAAGTAAACAATACAAGCATACTATATTTCATGGTGTTAGATCTATTCTAGAATATATAATCAATAATGTAAAAGCATTTGACATATTCCAATGGATACAATATTCATTCAAATACACATTACTGGACAGGAAAAGATATTTCTATTAATACGAATCAGAGATTACAAGTGACAACCTCTGACGACACGTCTGCGAACCGGAGAAACTAAATCCCCCACTTGGGCCTCCACCACCTCAATCCTCCATCACTCCGATAGCAAGCTTACTAGCAAAAGGCAATCTTGGGAAGAACACAATAGTTCTCCAAGGGACAAAGGGATGCAGACTCAAGCATAAGTTCTGGCAACAATGGACTATAGTTTCGGTACTCTCAATTCTCTCTTATGCTTTCAATGTCTCAAGGGTTCCTTATATAGCTTTTCAAAGTGATACTGAAAGGTCGAATCCGTGCGATCTCAAGGCATATGGAAGGATAGGAGTCATATGAGTCGGATCCAAGTCAAGGAATGCTCCAAAGGATTTTGGATTATGTACACATCCCGATGTACGCGACTATAGAGGGAATAGCCACGTATGTACGTGGTTATCGGGGAAAATGCCGCGTATATTATTTTTCTAATGTTTTTAGGGATGGTTAATGATACATCAAAATACAAAAAGTGGTCCATAGGGGCTAATGAGTCTGCAGTGGGACAGGGGAAGGCCATACAATGTGTGATTCACCTAGTGTGGTGAAATCCGCTATAACAGATGCCCCCTAATGTATGATATCAGAGGGGTTATACGATGGCCGAAATACATTATAAGTCCATCCCAGAAGTGAAGTGATGAAGGTACCCAAATGGAAGACCAGCCACCCAATCAGCATAATACCATAATACAACTCTGCATATAACTGCGAATACATATAGCAGTCCCGGATACATAAGAGTACAATGGCCATGAATAGGCATGAAACATGATAACACATAGATGTGGTCATCGCCACGTACAATATACATAGATCAGAATCTCCATGATGAAGATATACAAAGGACCATGATCTCCACACAGGCTGAAGATATATAACAGATCAAGATCTCCATAGTGGCTAGAAATATCTGACATATACTAGAACAACTCACTAGAGCTGAAATCTCATGAACACTGGCACGATCAAGGAGGTAGCATATAGTGGATGCCACCAATATGGAAGGTCTTCTACACACACTGCTACGAGTACATGTCCTACTATGTGAATAGAGGTGTCGAGGTCGAACATAGTAGTCCATCGTCTGATTACCGGTCATTGATGTATACCATTAACAGACGCGAGATCACCCACCAATAATGAAAATGGGAATGAAGGTACTAGAGTGCAAACTAAAAAGTGTGAATAAATGTGTTGAGGTCAAACACTTGAGAGAATCCATCGATCAGGGGACATTGATGTATTCCCAAAATTGTCGATGGCGAGAGAACTTGCCACTGATGACTGCAAGTCTCAAGGCACTCAAAACGACTCTAGATTCCAATCCCAGAATAAATGATCTGAAGTCGATGGGATGAAATCCGCTAGAAGGAGGGCATTAGGGCATCCCCCATCATCCAACATGAGGTACTCAGCAAATATGTATAATGTGGAAGGACTCGATCATAAGGTGCATGAACCAGTAACTCACTACTACATTTTGACCAAAAATCCGACGGCAGAATTGTCGGATTTTCGACACTTCCCTGTCGCATGTACGACACTATGATTTTTTTTTAAACATCGGAAACTTGTCGTCGGTTATCCAACATCTGTCAAAACCGTTGGTTAAGCGACACCTCAGTTGACCATCGGTTAAATGTAAAGAGTCAATTAAGCGACAGCCTTTTTTCGACGGTAGTGAAATTTTTTAACAAAATAACCTTCATACTGTCGGTTAAGCGACAAAATGTTCATCGGATAAGCGACGGTAGTCAAATTTTTTTTTTAAAAATAATCTACATTCCGTCGGTCAAGCGACGGCTAAAAGCTGTAACTGTTGGTAAATCGACAGTTTTGACCGTCGCTTAAGCGACGGTAGGCAAATTTTTTTTTTTTAAATAATTTTTATGCGTTGATTTTCAATGTCTGCAATTTCAATGTCCCCCGCTATTTTGTATCTTCTGAGCAAATGCAATGGAGCCAGACTGAATATCCACAAAATTGATGACTAAGGTTATTGATCCGAATATGAAATCCGGCGGATTGGATGGATTCCGCACACCTGTAAGCATACTCTGATAATCATGGCTTATAATAAAAAAGGGAGATCGGGATTCACAAACTGACATTATCACTGCGGCTTCACAAATCATATATCAACTTCGTTTGCTTGGCTCAATAGATATTTTGGTGGCTACGAACCCTGTAAACACAAGATCCGTGACTACTATGCAATAATCTAGGGGTGCTTCCATATGGTTCAATCAAAATGCGTGGGTGAAATAATAGACTGTAAGTGGCTCCATAAGAATTTTCACAAGCCCCAAGCCAGTGTTAAAGTAAACCCAGAACACATGGGATATACCCTCGATGATGGTAACCCATAGAGCAACAATTTATCTGTATCACCCATTGATCCTTATTATTTAGATGACACAGATCTGAGATGACTGAATAGTGGCTGAAAATAGCAACCCCATCCTTAAAACAGAGCGGAGACTGGTTCTTTTTAACCAATTGCTTGGATCAGCATCCTCATTCTTGTGATCCAGCTATTTAGAATACCCTGTTTAAGACCAGAGCTCAACTGCATATATGTATTTAGGGAATATTTTCATGCTAGACAGTGTAACTATGTCAGGCTCGAACTCTGAAATCTAGGATCTTCCATCACTTAAACTCAGCTAAGCTATCAACCTGTAATAATACTAGAGCTACACCAAATATGCTATGCCATCACATTAATATCTATAGCATAAAACATTTCCTACCTGAAAAATTACACTATTCCATCACTCCTCTAAAAAGCTATACATAATAATGTTACATTAAAATGATAGTAGATATGCCATAAATTTGGTTCGATGGCTCGGCTACCTAGCAAACAACGTTAAGTGAGCGAAGCGAGGAGGCTTGCCAACTTCTGGGTGAGAGGTGAGGAGGAAGGACTATGCATTGATTGAAGAGATGAATCAACAATACTTGCTTACAATGCAGCACTTGTTGAGGAGGATCATGCCATAGACATACACATAGTTTGAGTGCTACTAATGTCCGAAGAAGATCCATAGATTGGAGTTGATTCCCCACTTCGAAATCCTGAAGACAAGGTTGATTTGCTTGTGATTCCAGAAGAAGAATGCTTTGACTTTCTATGTTTTTTGGTTTTTTTCTTAGCATTTTTCTGCCATCTGTTCAAGGCATTGCCTATCTGTTCTTCAAATATTGCCTTCTTCATGTGAGAACCCATCTGCACAAGAACATCCCATCATATTTGAGAGCACAATATGAAGTTCACCACAACAAAACACTTACATAATCTGGAAAAACTTTTTGGATTACAAAAGGATGCTTTCATTTTATCCATCAACATACCCAGAAATAAAATTGAAAAAACAAACAATCGTTGTCATTGTGCCTCTTTCTCTATTTTTCTTGCATAGAGGAGACTGCTACAGTTTATTACAGAGAAAAGAGGGAAAGGAATGGACAAAATAAACCTGTGGTTTGAACTCGAATTTTGACCCGATTTTCTGAAGGATGAGGAATACTATAGACTGCAGTTGGAAGGTTGTTGCAGACAGTAAGGGTTCCAATCCTTAGGCCTTAAATCTCCAAACCTCCTAAATAACATCGAAATGATTTAGAATTCTTTGTGTGCATAAAAGGGCATCATATATGCTGAGTATATGGAAGGCACCTTGGGTATCACAATCCATATCAGATTTCAATCAAACATTATTGGATAAACATCTCGATTCTAAATAGTATTGTACAAATGACTAGAAAGGGAAAGAATAATGACAGTGAAATTCGACAGGCCTAGAATACTGGTGATTTCCTTAAAACCATCATCTACCTAACCCCAACCATTATTGTTTGGGTTTAGAAGACATGTGGATGATGTGAACAGTGGTCACTTTCTGTGAGTCTTTCACATGGGTAAGAAGCATCATATATGCTGAGTATATGGAAGGCACCTTGGGTATCACAATCCATATCAGATTTTAATCAAACATTATTGGATAAACATCTCCAGTCTAAATAGTATTGTACAAATGACCTGAAAGGGAAAGAATAATGACAGTGAAATTCGACAAGCCTAGAATACCGGTGATTTCCTTAAAACCATCATCTACCTAACCCCAACCATTACTGTTTGGGTTTAGAAGACATGTGGATGATGTGAACAGTGGTCACTTTCTATGAGTCTTTAACATGGGTAAGAAGCATCATATATGTTGAGTATATGGAAGGCACCTTGGGTATCACAATCCATATCAGATTTTAATCAAACATTATTGGATAAACATCTCCAGTCTAAATAGTATTGTACAAATGACCTGAAAGGGAAAGAATAATGACAGTGAAATTCGACAGGCCTAGAATACCGGTGATTTCCTTAAAACCATCATCTACCTAACCCAAACCATTACTGTTTGGGTTTAGAAGACATGTGGATGATGTGAACAGTGGTCACTTTCTGTGAGTCTTTAACATGGGTAAGAAGACCCCTTGTTCAGTCCAAAATTAGGTTATTTCTGTGAAGATTCTTATGACGATAATAAAGCATTGCTATTAGTGATTTATGCATTCTTATAATTGTAATACAGCATATGTCACTTTCATTGCTCATAATGATCATATCCATACCTATGCCTAGGCCCTATATAGTTAGATTTGTCCATAAGTTCTACTTTCTCTTTCTATCCTCTTCATGCCACTCTTAATTACCTCAGAGGTATTTGAGCAATTAGACTAGAAACTGGCATCATTGCCAATTGATAGAGCACAAATGGAAATTTGAAACTACTTAACTGTATGAACCATAAGGTTAACTTTCCCATTAAATGTTAGTCTCTATCCAAGATATATTCTCTAGAACAGATGCTTCACATTTGAAATTGCTGCAACTTGGTCAATTTAATCGGTGGAATTCCTGTGTGTTTGCTAATGATGTTGTTTTTCTTATTAATAGGCTATGCTGGTTAGGCGATGATTGATACTATATATGTGACAACAAGTCCACATGGTATCTCCTAGGAGGCTCATGCTGTAAAGTAATGAATGCTCTTTCACAAATTGGAATGGTAGCAAAAGATGGACCCATTTGTAAACTACCCTCCAAACTGGAAGCTCAGTTCCTTGATAAAAGTATTCCCCAAGAAGCAGGAACATCATTCACAAGTATATTCATTAAGACTGAAATATCAGGATGAGCAACTAAGCTAACCTTTATGTCCTTAATTAAACCCAAGACCCCAATTTCCCTAGAATTCATGGTACAAATATTGTGATAAGGGCGAGAAGTCTTAATGCCCAATTGATTCATGATAGTTAAAGGCATAACATAAGTGGATTCCCCATAATCCAACATAGAATTGTGCAACAAGAGGTCATTCACCACTAAGGTTATAAAGAAAGGATTATGACTTCCATTTGTTCCCTCTTGACTCATTGTTTGCAATACTACAGGGGCATCTTCGTGAGATTCTTCCATAACTTCTTGAAGTCCTAGAATCTTCTTTGCTTGCTCTCTTAAAACAGTCACTTTCATTAACTGTAAGAGAGGAACAGAGACATTGATTTGACTCAACAGTTTGCTAAGGTGCAGGGAAATCTGATTAGTAATATGCAAATGTAGCATTAAGACAGGAACGGGAACAAAAACAGAGTGAGAAATGAGAAATGGTTATCCTAGTCAAGTTTTTGATAACATAGTTGTAGAGTACATGTTAGAAGCATAGAGACCTCTTTTGCTCCTCTTTTTGTTGTTGTGATATACTTTGTTTTGTTTTTTGTCCTATCTTGTTCAGTAAAAAGTTTTAGCTTAGAAATAGTATTTTCAATTTTGATAGATGCTTCAAGCACCTTTCCATTGGCTGAAAGTATGTTTATTTTTCAATTCCTATTGACCACTTTTTTCCATCCTTGGACATAATAATATTAGAATAGCAATCTCAATTTCTTCAACCCTTCTCAAATTTCAGAAAATAGTTAATGAAATTTCCTTGACGGAGGAGCCTACCATTTCTTTTCAAGTTATTGAGATTGATAATTATTTGTTTTTACTGTCATGCAGGTTTAGTATCGCAACAGAGTTGACAGAAATAGCTAAATATGAAGGGGAGTTGGGTCTGGCTGGCATCCTTGTCTGGATGAGATTCATGGCAACGAGACAGCTCACATGGAATAAAAACTATAATGTGAAACCACGGTATAGTTGACAATACATAACTACTTTTCTGTTATGATTGTGATTTATTTTGTTAGTTCTGAACATATAACACATTTAGAAGAGTGACTGATTAAGACTACCCATCTCTAGCCTAAGTATGCAAGCCCAGATTTCTATTGTTCTTGTCCTGTATCAAGTGTCCTCTTACGTGAATCTTATGAAATTCTCACTGAAAAATAAATTGTCTTGTTGGTTTGTTGGTTTTGCAATTGTATAATTTTCTAAATGTATTCTCAATAACATGCATACAGTTTACATTTATTTGTTGGGATTCATATGATTTCT